>JAMKPZ010000476.1:0-114903 GCA_024699675.1 Amphibolis antarctica | reverse complement strand
CCTTAGGTACTTCAACTCTTTACATTTTATGTCTCCATATGTGAGAACTTGGTAAAGTGACTTCGCTATGAAAGATTTGTTGCTATGCCATTGCCAAACCTACGAGGAAGGATCTAAAGTGACAAGCAAGGAAACATGAGTACGAAGGAAAGAGAGAAGCCTAATAAGGTTTGAAGATTCTATATCAGTCAAATTCATTCAAAAGTGAATAGTCCATACAATCATTTTTGCAAAACACTTATCTACACTCACTTGGGTCAAAAATGTAATTGAGTATAACATAAGGAATTTGAGAGCCAAGGGAGAGTTACCCACCCACACATGACCCAAAAACTAACTTTGTTACCATTCCTACCCATTAATTTTGACCTACATCTAATAGTCTGTTTGCCTTTAAGATCCCTCTTTGCAAACATCACTTTTGTTATTGTTGTTGTTGGCCAATCTTGTTCTATATCTAGAGAAGGCGTAGTTTAGGTCTCCTTTAAGATCAAGCCTGACAAAGTTCTCTATATACTTGATTTTTCAGTAAAATTATTATCTATTATTGTTATTATTATGTACCTTTCTTGTTCAATTACTTTTTATTCCCTTTCATTGTACCTTTTAGAATTTGTTGACGTGGACATTGATTGGTTTTGGCCATAAGTGGGGTGATGGCATGCATCGGCTGGCTCATGATTAGATGTTGCATAGACTGATTTCCTTGTTGATTGTCTTTGAGCTGCTTATCTTGTGGCATTATAGCCTCAAACATTCCTCACACTAGAAACTATAACAAACTCTTTCTTAGGTTTCTGTCTTTACTTTTGAGTGAGTTGTGTTAGATGGGGGACTATCATTGTACTACTTTTCAATGTCTTTAATTAGCATCTAGTAAGAGTACTTGATTTTGTCTATTGTGACATTTGGGGTCTTATACATGTCCATTTGTGTTTGGTTATTGTTACTATATCATTTTTGTGGATGATTATTCTAAAGGGTCATGGTTTTACCTGTTGAAAGATTGTCAATGTGTATTGGATATTGCTAATGTTAGATTAAATGATTTATTAGGTGTTTAGTGTGTGTGGATTTAGTTCCACATTGGTTAAACTTATTTTGCATGTGTCTTGTAGCCTCTATATAAAGAGACATTATTTTTGTTATTGAATCAATCCAATCACTTTTTTTCTTTTATTTCTTAATAGTTTTTTTTTTTTCCTAAATGAAACTTTATTTTATATTACTCAAGTGTTTGCAAACTGATAATACTCTTGAATTTTTGAAGAATTTTTGAACATTTTGTGATTTCCTTGGAGTGACACATTAGATTACTTACTCATATTTTTCAACAAAACAGGGTGATTGAAAAGAAACACAGCCATATTTTAGATGTTGTTTGTACTATTTTGTTGCAAATGAAAGTTCTGAAATGCCTTTGGTTCAATGCTATTCTTATAATCTCTTATTGATCCTCCTTCAAACATTATTCCTTTACCAATGCCTTCACTTATTGATCCTGACTCAAGGGTGGACAACAACCAAAGCATCCCATCCTTTGTATATATTATCAACAATGTTACTCATTGCCTCCCTTGACTAAACCACCCTTGAACACAATTGTAACTCAAAACACACCAACTTTTACCACTTATGGTATTGATGTTTCCATCGTTTTTAGATAAGGTAAATGATCTTACTCATCTCATCCTATTTTAAATTGTCTCCTGTGATCACCTTTACCTAAGCTTTCATTGCTTTGCCTTATATATATTTTTTGAGTCTTTATCTAGGAATTATTAGGTGGCACTACCGCTACTACATTGGAAAACAACAATGTACAAGGAAGTAGAATCTTTGGCTTCGTTCTTTTTTTTTTACTCTTAGTTTTTAGAAGTATTCTTAGCTTAATTATGACATGCACATTTCTCAATTTATTCCTTCCATTATCAAAATTACTTTTCTCTCTCTTTCCATCTCAAAACTGTTCTCTTAAAAATCACTTTTTCCACTTTCAGAAGTTAAGTAAAAAAAAAGAGTGTTCCCTTTGTGATCATGTGTTAAAAACTTTGTAAGGAAGTAGAAGCTTTTTGATCATTTGTGTTATAGGGGTTATTGTCGGATCAATCACAAGTGATTGGCAATTCTGATCTTGAGATTAACATAGAGTAGCAATGGAATGCCCAGCTTCACCTTCCTATTGCAGTAATTTAGGTGCTTCACTTTGGTGAGTAGAGACAATAGCAACATAATAAGAAGAGGTGGCTTCTTGTTTTAATCTTTAGCAATAGAGAATCATTGTTAAGGGTAATGTAGAAAGAGGGGTGAATATGGTGGCTATAGTGGAGGTTGGGAGGAGAGACAGTAGATGTTAGTGGTGCTGGGAGAGGGGGCATTGACAATAAGAGGTGCAAGGGAAAATGAGAGTGGAGTTGGTTGCAATGGTGTTGTTTGGAAGGAGGCTGATGACTTCCCTCTGCTCAATCAAGGTTTCTTACACTTTTGGATTCTTAAACATAACTCTAATACCATGTTTGAACACAAAAAATGGGTAGAAGTTATATATCATTAGGATAACAATGCTTTTATAAATAGAAGCTACAAAGAAAGGATACATGCATGATAACCAATGTGAGACTAAATCTAACCACACACCTAAAACCCTAGTACGTTATTTCCTCTAACATACCCATTTCTTGTGTTCACACACACACACACACACATATGTACATTCCTGCGATTTTTCCTTATTGAAGCAATTTAAAAACCTTAGTTTTGTTTTTTACTTCTGTTGATTTGTTTGTGAAACAAATCAAAAATACATTTTGTTCTTAAGGATCTTGTCAATCAATGAGAACCTTCTCCATTACCGAATCACTCCTGTAACTTCTGATGTTGATATGCATATGATGTCCTAACCATTTAGATATCCTATACTGTGATTTTGACACATTGACGTACCATGTTACTTTACACTGTTGCATTTATACTCCTTGTGCAGCACAAGTTGTTCTTATGTTTTGTTCAGGGTAAACCTACTGCACAAAATTCTCATGAATCCAGGAAGAGGTCCAGATTGTATGGAGCCTTATCTCCATAAATGGAGAGACACTTTCATCATTACTTCAGTTTTACAATAAGGCTACCTTATCATTGCACCAGGAGTCTCCCTGATGTTATAATTTGTTGTGGAAAAATATGATACAACTATAATGATGTACACAGTTTGTTGCAAATGTGTTGTAACATATCACATGGTCTAGTAGAAGTGATTGAGTAAGTTTCTACAGAATTTGGAATTGGTAGTTTATTCCTATTGCTGTTTGCATTTTTATTGTGATTATAGATCTTTTTCTCATTATTTGTGGTCATTTACACGTCTTAAATGCTGTCTTACATACCTTTTCATTTTAACCTTTATTCTTTATATACTTTTTTGGTTGCCAGGTTCAATGAAAATATCATCTGTGATCCAGGTTATGTGGATATCTTTCCAGCCTCACGTATCCCTAGACGCATTCATCATTTAGCCAAACCAGTCTATGATCACATTCCAAATTCTTCATTAGGTTATCAAACAAAAGAAAGAGGTTTGAGAATAAAAACAGATCAAGATACATTAACTTCAGTTCTAAGATGGACACCTGAGGAAGAGGTAGGTTTATTATATTTACTGCTATTTTGATAATACAGTGATACTGTATAAGTGAAGTAAAGATTAAGTGGTTAATTAACTTTTTAATATAATTTTAAAGATAGAATATACTAGATGTATAAAGAAACAACTCTTTAATACTTGTGAGAATACAAGAGATTAGTGGAGGTGGAAATGGATTCTATTGGCAAAGATAAGACCTTTATAAAGGCTGCATAAAAAATCATTTGTTGTAGTGAAAGTAGTAGCAATAGGTAGTAATTCAAGAACTCTATCTTAGATAGTAGTAGATTAACCATTTGACATAAGCCGAGGTAGTAAAATAGATAGACAAATGTAATCTATTCACAAAAAGTAGGTAGATTGACGTGATCTACCCTTAGGATTTTTTGTTGTTGTATTTTTTCTTTTTTTTTAAAATTCCACCATTTTTTATTTTTAATGCGTTTTTTCTGTTTTTCTTTTCTTCTTCCTTTTTTCTATCATTTTCTTTTTCCTCTTTCTTTTTCTCTCTCCCTCTTTTTCTCATTTTTCTTTTCTTTCTCTTCTTTTTCCCTTTCTTTTTTTTCTTTATGTGCTTACAACCAATTTCTTCTTTGTTTTCCCTCTACAGCCCTCATGGGTTTAGGCGGTGATGATGGCTTTTTGGTAGGACTTCTTGATGTCATCCTAAGAGGCATTCTTGAAGGCTCCAAGGACTTTGTAGTAGTGTGTGTTGTCATTCTTCTTCAACACACTCTTAAACATTTTTTACCTCTTTTTTTTTTGTTTCCATTGATTTCTACCTTTTTTTCTCCCTTGAATGAGGTAGAAGCTAAGAAATATTGTATGGTGGTGGGGGTATTCTATTTGAAGGGTACTCAAGAAACATAGATCGACGTAAGTATGGGAGGACTCAACAATAATAGGGAACTCAACGAGGGAGGGTTGTGAAACCCTATTAGTGATGGCCACAACAAGAGGAAGCTAGGGTTTCTTTCCTTGTTTTGTTTGTAGCAGCAAGATAGACAAGTGGAGTGGGAGAGGCAAAGAAATAAGAAAAGATGGGAAGTTAGGGAGAAGGGTTTAGACAAGTGAGAGAGAGAGAGGTGCATTTGATGCAGCAATAGTTGGGGTGATGATGGTCGATGGTGGTTGGGAAAAGGTGACAGTTACAGTTCCTTCTTACAGCTAAAATTACAAACTTTTGGACTCTTAAAACTTAAGAGATAGGTGGATGTGGAAATGGATTCTATTAGTAAAGATAAAACCTTTATGTATAAACATTATATAAAGAGGACAAATGAAATTTAACCAATATGAAACTAAACCTTTAATACTCATATAATCCTAATACATCATTTATTCTCACAATATCTATATTTAAGAATAAGGGGGTTATACAAAATTGTGGTAATTATCATGGTATTAAGTTAATAAGTCATACCATGGAATTATGGAAAAGGGTAATTGATAAAGACTAAAGCATGTAACTAAAATCATAGAAAATCAATTAAGGTTTATTCTAGTTAGGTTAACAATGGAAGTTATTCATTTACTTAGACAAATAATATAAAATTTTAAGGTTAAGAAAAGGGACTTCCATATGGTTTTCATTGATTTAGAAAATGCTTATGATAGTATACCTAGAAACCCATTGTGGTGGGTTTTGGAAAATTAGAGTACCTATATGATATATTGATATTATAAAGACATGTATGAAAGAGTAGTTACTAGTGTTAAAACTATAGGAAAGATTAAAAAATTTCCAATAGATATAAGTTTCCATCAGGAGTCTTCTCTAAATCTATACCTTTTTGTTTTATTTGTGGGTGAAATAACTAAGAAAATTTAAGGACAAATATCCTAGTGTATGCTATTTGTTGATGACGTAATTTTGTTTAATGTAAGAAAAGTAGGAATTAGTTTTAAATTATAATTATAGAGAGATACTTTAGAGTCCAAACGATTTACATTGTGTTGGTCAAAAATTGAATATATAGAGTGTCGGTTTAACAAAAATTGGAATAATGATGAAAGTATATAATTAGATGGATGTGAGATTCATATAAGTATGAGTTTTAAGTACTTAAAAATCTATATTAACATTGGGAAAATTATTGAGAATGAACTACAGAAATATTCTTAGAGTATCATTTGATAATAAGGTACCCTTAAGATTAAAAGAAAAAATTTGTAAAATTGCTATTTGTCCAATTATACTTTATGACTTAGAATGTTAAGTTGTAAAGCATGACTATATTGAAAAAGTTTGTGTTGCATGGATGTGAATGTTTAGATGGTTAAGGGATAACATTATGAAAGATGTTATGATTTTATTAGGAATAGAGTAGAAGTTGCATCAATTAAAGATACAATAAAATCGGATTAGGGGGTTTTTTTACTCAAAATTCTCAATCTATACATGAGGCAGTGGTTAAAATTTCAAAAGATTACATGACGTGGGAGGACTAGACTAAAACCACTAAGAAAACCGATAGTGACAAATTTGGAGCATAGACAAAGTCTTCAGTTAGTTGAGCAAAAACCCAGCCAAACAAACAAAAAACTCTGGTCAGCCAACCCAAACCACTGGTCATCTGACCAAATTCTCTTGCCAGCCAAACCAAAAACTCTAGTCCACTGGACCAAGATTCCAATCCTCTAGCCAAAAACTCTGGATTTGGCCAACTGAACCAGAGACTGGTCCTCCATAACAAGGCTTTGGTCTAGCAGACCAAAAACTCTGGCCTACCACCCAAATCAGTTTAGCTGGTTGACATATTTTAGGAGGCCAAATGGTGTACTTTTTAGGAGAGGATAATTAATTAATGCAGAAGAAACTAAAAGAGGTAGATAAATGCCTAAAACTTCTTGATTAGGAATTGTGCTAAAAGATTTTAATTCATGTAATTTAAATGAAAATTTAATCATAGATACAAATACATGGAAGAAAATGATTTATGTAGCTGGCCTCATGGAGTGAGATCATGGCTTGAATTGTTTACTAGGCTCACAATTCATTAAAAGAGGCAATCAATTTCCCTGGCCAGAAAATGTGTGATATGCTTGTGTAACAACATTAGAAAGCATAATTGTTCAGATTTTATTCTTTATTGTTGCTAATGAAAATTGTGAATAGATTATAAAATGAATTAGGCTATACTTGAAACTTCAAATATATTATATTTGAAGGTAGTGCCTTTGTTTGTTATATATGCCATTCATACTTTCCATTTGGTGAATTTCAATATCAATCCAAGTAATATATCACTAACCTCCAGGTTAGACGAATGGTATACATCACAGGGAAATCTATGCCACGTTCAAACCTTGCTGTCCTTAAGAAACTTGTTGCTAGTCGTCATGAACTTGCTGAGGTCTGTCTCCATCAATTTGACTAGATTCATTGTTATTTTGTTTTATCCAATTTTCATAGCATGCCTACATGTATGAATTTTCTTTTCAATTTACAAGGACTTATAATTCTTTTAAAGAAGATTTTTTCATTATTTTTGTCAAATATTATACTTCACTCTTTTATGAAACCCTCTCTGTAAGGATGGAATTGTGAAACTTTCTTAAAAATCTGTTGGATCCAAATTGCATGCTAATTCCCATTAATTTCAAAGTTTGCATAAAAATGAACCACAGATGAAATTGTTGATCAAATATACTGAAGCTAGTATTGCTGTCATGCCCAAATCTAGTGTTGGATATGGAAACCATATTCTTGGTGGAAGGGGAAGTTGCCACACAATCTCTTGTTTAGAAGGGTTGCAGTGGTAGCCGAGGATAGAATATTCTTGACACACCGTATCCACTTGCTTAGAAATTTATAAGGTTGTGATGCTGAGAATATTAAATTCCAATTCACCTTGTCAAAGGCCTTCACAAAATCTATCTTGAAGACAAGACCCCATCGACCCTTTGCTTGATGGTACACAATGGTCTCTTGTATGGCTATGAAGCTATATTGTAGGCCCTGCCCTGCTAAGGAAGCTGATTGCACTTGGTGCTTCAGCTTGTCAGCTGCTCGTAGTAGTCTATTGTGGAGAATGTTTGAGATGATCTTGAAAAGGGAGATAGATCCCTAGGTCTGAAATCTGTGATGTTCTCCACCTTGCTCACTTTAGGAATCAGCACAATAAATGTATTATTATTTCTGAAACACTCTGCTTTTATCCCATAGCTCTTTTAAGTGCAAGAATGTCATCCTTCGCAATGTCAAAGAAGAATTTGAAGAAACTAATAGGATGACATCTAGTCCAGGGCTTTGTCCCTGCCCTACTCCCACAATGTGGATTTGATTTCTTCAGGTCTGAAGAAACTTGAGTTTGAGGAAGCATTTTCCTGAAATACTAAATGATGCTGCAGATGATTTCCTGTGAACAGCTGCTCATTCGTCTCAATTTTAGATATATTATTCGTAGTCTTGTGCTTTGAAGCACATTTTGAGAGAAAGACGTGTTATTATCTCCCTATCTAAGCCACAACGCATGCAAGAACAATGCCCAAATGGCTTCCTCTTCAAGCATTTCACCGAGTCTGATTTGGGTCATAATTTTTTCATTCTATCCACTTCAGCTGGTTCTGTCCCCATCTCTTTGCAATCATGATCAACAATAGTGCAATCACCAGCTATGTCATCATTGTCTGTTCATGCCCCTCTTTTCTTTATATAGTAGCTGTTATCTCCTTGTTTCTTACAACCTAACTGGTTACATTTCAAAACACTATGAGATAAATGTGTAATCCGTGATTGGTGAATGATGTAGATGTTGGGTTATAAAACTTATGCTGAGTTTGCTATTCATTCAAACATGGCCCAATCATCAAGTACCGTTAAAAGATTTCTGCATAATTTGAGTGAGATTGTGAAGCCCTATGCTGATGAGGTACTTTTACTTGCTGATTTTTTTATTATTGGTCCTCTAATCCTCGTGTTCTTATTTCCAGTATCCTCTTCCTTGTAGGAATTTAAAACAGTCAGTGATTTTAAGAAGCAAATGTTTGCTGAGGAATTTGGAAATTTGTGGCCATGGGACGAGACTTATTATACTGGAATTATGAAGTCTTCTGCATATGATGTGGATCCTACAGTAAACTTAGACTTACTGGAATTTAATTGTTCATTTTTTATGTATCAATTTATATTTCAGATCTTGTTGGTCAACAACATTTTCTTTGCAGTTCTTGTGGTTTAGATGATTCTGTATTTCTGTGCTGGCAGGTGGTGGCATTATATTTTCCATTGTCTCAATGCATCAAGGGTTTAGAAGTTCTATTGGAGTCACTGTTTGGGATTCAATTTCATTCCATTCCTCTAGCACCAGGTGAGTCTTGGCATCCAGATGTGATGAAAATGTCATTGCATCACAAAGAAGAGGTATACTCTTTTTCTTGTAGATGCTTATATGAATTAATCTGTTCTATTGGGGTTGGCAATTATTCTCCTGAATTACATGGTCTCTATTATTAATTTTTTCATTTTTGTATTGAAACACTGAGATGCTATGGTTGTTGCTAGGGTGATTTGGGATACTTGTATCTTGATCTCTGTTCAAGGGAGCACAAGTTTCCAGGTTGTGCTCATTTTGCAATTCAAGGGGGGCGCCAGCTATCTGAAACTGAATATCAACTTCCTGTACATTCTTTTTCTTGGCTGTCATGAACCTTATGTTTAAATTATTTTGCGTATTTTCTTAAGGATAATTGACTAAACTTCATAATTTGCATGTGTATTAAACCTTGTATTTCTTTACAAGGTAATTCAGAGTCTGATTCATGGTTGGATAAGGAGGAGAAAGCCTTAGGAAGACAAAGACATCTTGGTGGAAGAAGTCCAGTTGCAACCATTTTTAATGACTTGGGTGTAGGTTTAGTATACCAAACCTAAAGTTTAGTGCGACCAGACGGTTAGGCTGAATGGTGTACTAAGGTGCGGTACTGTGCACCTAAGAGACCATGATATACCTAGGTCCAAGTTTGGTCTGACCGGACGGTATATTAGTAGGCAGTTCAACATGTCGGGGTGTGGCAGTGCGACAAGTCAGTGCAATTGATTTGTGTATTGGAGGTGCAATGGTATGGCAGAAGGGTTGGAGGTAGATTTGGTGCAATCGGAATTCAAGTCTAGAGCAATCAGGATTGCCACCGCTTGGTATACTAAGGTTTGACGATTCAATAGACTTTTAAGGGTAGACTTGATTTGATTGTTTGGTGCGATTGGGTGGTCTACTA
Organism: Amphibolis antarctica; assembly: GCA_024699675.1. Classification (NCBI taxonomy): domain Eukaryota; kingdom Viridiplantae; phylum Streptophyta; class Magnoliopsida; order Alismatales; family Cymodoceaceae; genus Amphibolis; species Amphibolis antarctica. The sequence goes on along the minus strand of JAMKPZ010000476.1, from coordinate 105,044 downwards.
AGGTAGCAGTGGTACAATCAAGGGTTCCAGTGTATTAAGGTGGTGCAATCGATCAATGCTACCAATCGATGTGTCGAGGTCCAACAACACAATAATTGTGGAGCAGTGCAACTGGAGGGTGGCTCAGTTTGATTGATTGGTGCAATCAAGCGGTATATTGGGTTGGCAGACGGTCAAGTAGCACATTCGTAGGCAAGTTCTACTTAACCGATTGGTGTGACTAGGTGGTGTACCAACTTGGGACCTTTATGTAGTGGTGGTGCGGTGCAACTAGAGGCATGTTTGATATGATTGGGTGGTGCGGCCAATTAGTGCATTAAAGGAGCAACTGTTGATTGGGTGACGTGGTGGATTGTTTGAGCCTTTGAGGAATCTCGTGGAAGTTTATTGGAAATTGTTTGACCAAGTTTCCAAGTTGATTGAAGCTTCAAGAATAAGGGTGATTTTGGGAAGAAGGCAACTTCATAGCGGTTGTCAGTCGTAAAGGTGACCAATTTATGTGGGAAAATCTCGAGAAGCTCTATTCATGCAAAATCGTGCAAGATTGCAAAAGATTTGGTTGTACATAGTTCGTACGAAAAGTTTGGGAAATGAGTTTATTGAGAAATGGGTTCCTTGTTTTATGGTAGAATGGCTCGAAGCCATTCCTTGCAAGTGTGTGCGTAAATCTATGGAGGAGATCTTTTTGTGCAATTTTTGTGGGATTTTCGTAGAATGATTCTAGGGGGCACATGGATATTGCATAGTTTTTATGGGTTGATTGAGTTGTGTGGGTAGAGGGTCTCTACAATTTTCTGAGAGAGTCTTCTGCAAGTTTTTCTTTTTTCATGGAGTACATGGGGTTGTGCACATGAGGGTTGACAATTGTGGTATCCCATGTGAAAACTATTTAAAGGGATGTTGTATTCCTATTGTAATCATAGAGAGAGAGACGAGAGGTTTGGCACTATCAATCATAGGAGGTAGTGATGTTAGCAGCAGTTAGGGTTTGTTTTGTTGATAAAGAGACCTGATACCACTACTAGTGGCTAGGGTTTGCATTGTTTGACATAAAAGAAGATCTAACAATGATAGTGGCAGTGGTGGCAACAGAAGATGGTGGTGCTAGTGACAAACAAGTGGGTGGGTTTGACAATTGTCCTTGGGTTTTCCTTTGGGCTTTGATATCAAGGGAAAAAGTGGAAAATCTATTATATGGAGAAAATACAAGGGTTTTATATGGGAGACATACTCCCTTACATGATCCATATACCTGAATTCCCAATTACACATAATATTACTTAACATATTACAATGTAGTTGGTTGAACCATAGCCATTATTGTGTATCTTTCATCAACTTCCTAACCAACATGGTAATGATTTTGAACACCAAAGCACGTAGCATTTTGTCAAGCATGGCATTTATGATTAGTACTTAGTAGGGTGAGAATTATTTTTATTATTCCCACTTACTCATTTGTCTTATTTTTTCTCTATGCACATGAACAATGATATTGATTATATGTAGCATTTTAATCATAATATATACCTACAAGTTACATTTAATTTATGTGTATATTATATTCTATTTTATCTTATCCTAGAGTTTCATGTGAATTCACAATATAGTGCTTTTACATCTCTTCACCAAAATATCACCGGCACTCAATAAATTTGATTTTTCAGTTCGACTGATTCTCAATATAACATTGATATTTGATAAGGAGGGTAGGTTAACATATGTACCTTTCCTTAGAAGTTAAAGGAGGATAAGTTAACATCTGTTCTCATTAAGTTAGATGTGGCCAAAACCTTTGATAGTTTAGTTTATGGCACAATGCTTTTGAACTTGTATTTCATTAAGTTTTTCATGTGAAAGTCTAGCACATTGTTGTAGGTGGTTGCTCTTGTCTGCAATTTCTCAGCTTCCCGTGGATCAACTCCAATTCTTAACCACTGGGAGGTAGAAGTTCTGTTTCATGAATTTGGGCATGCTCTGCATTCCTTGCTTTCTAGAACGGTATAATTTGGTTTGGTACATTATCTACACATACATATGTTTAGCATTTGATAATCCATATTTCAATTTGTAGGTTTATCAACATTTTTCAGGTACCAGAGTTGTCCTAGATTTAGCAGAAATACCTTCTAACCTTTTTGAGTGAGTGTACTTCTGTATGCTGTACTTAATATTTATGTTTGATTGGTTGACATTCCCTTTCTTGGTGCATTAGTTACATTACCGGCATTACTAATTATATATCTCAGGAACAAATGCCCTTTCTGCATGTTCCAGCTTTTCAAATCACATATTGGCAATTTTTGATTCCTTTTGTTCTTATTTATTAAAAGGTTTTGACTTGTATTGATACAAAACATTGTGAAAAAGTTATATCATCAACCTGCAAATTTGTAAAGTGTGTTCCTTTATTGATGGAAAATGTAGTTCTTCATGGGCTTGCTGGTATACTATATATTTCCTTTACTGTATTTTTTTTAATCTTCTTATTAGGCCTAGATTTTTGATACCCTTAAAACTGATTCAAAAACAATTTTATTAGAAATAGAGTAAGAGTTGTACCAAAGATAATAGAAAATTTGTTTAGATGTTTTGATCATATTCTTAGGAAACTAAGGAATGTATCAATTAGGAGAGGAGATTTACTTAGCACAGAAGAAATTAAAAGAAATAGTTGTAGATCTAAAACTACTTAGTTAGAAATTGTGAGAAAAAATTTAAATTCATGTAATTTTAGTGAAGATTTGGCAATGGATAAGCAAAATTTAGAAGAAAATGATTCATGTGACTAACCTCATGCAGTGAGATTATGACTTGGTTTGTTGTTGTTGTTTCCTATTAGGCCTAGGTTTTTAGCTTTCTAACATGCTATGAACCAATTGCACCATGGAACTCATGATTATAAGTCTAGCAATTCACCTGCCCAAGGTTTTCATTTCAGTTGCTGAACTGCATATTACAGTCTGACTTCTAGGATTTGCTTTCTTTTCATGGCATGGAACATAGTTAGCTAGAAAAAAAACCTGAAAAAGAAGTTGCATTGGACCTAGGAAATTTGAAATTGTGTTGTTCTGATTGTAAATTTCATGATTTGGTAACTTATGAAGGTGCATGGAGTTTTGCCGCTTGCTTGTCAAAGCAGTTTCTGGTAGGTTTTCGTGTGGTCAGTTCTGTACTTTAGAGAGGTGGTTGAAAAAATTGGGTCACAGATTAGTAATAGCATAAACAAAATCCATAAATAAGTTATGCTTGTAACTTTGGGATTGTAAAGCAAGCTATGTGTTCTACCTTGGGATCTATATCAGGGGTTAAGTTTAGTTGAAATGTAGATAGTGCTTTGAAATGTTAAATCAATGCTCCTCAAGGCCAAGACAAGGTCATTTGCATATAGGAAACCAAGTGGTGATTAGCAAGGTGTCTTTATGCAAAACTCAAAAGATTGAAATGATTCTTGAAGTGTTGATGCTTGAGGATGTAGGCAAGCTAGGCATTAAGCTGGCTAAGATGGGTAGCTGCATTGCAAACCTTGACAAAAAGGAAGAGAATCAGGTGGGTTCTCATTGTCATGGCATGAAACTAGGTGACAATTTAGAGTGGAGCTTGGGTAGTGGCTCCACAAAGAAGAAATCACTTTGTGTTGAACTTCCAAAGCTGTATGGCTAAAAGCCAGGGATGGGAATACCAAGTTTTCCCATGAGGTTGTTTCCCACCACAAGTTGGTCAATCATTTGGGCTCATTTACTATTATGGAGGTGACTTACATAGATTAATATGGATATGATCCTCATTGAACCTCTTAGGTTCACTAGTGGTAAATAGATCCATATAAGCAGCTTGAGTACTCAAACACTCCTCCTCGAGCTAGAGCATTTATTAATCATGCCCAACTTTGTACATAAATTTTCAAAAACCTCTACACCCAATCTTTTGGTAAGAATATCTACAAGTTGGTTAGTAGATTAAGTATTGGGTGTAGATACGATGTCCTTGATTAGTATGTCTCTAATGAAGTAACAATTAATCTTAATGTATTTTGTTCTTTCATGAAATGTAAGATTATTTACAATGAAAATGGTAGCGTAATTGTCACAATTCAATCATAGGCATGTCAACAACAAACCCCAGTTCCCATATATGGGATTTAAGTCACGTCATTTCGCAAGTAATTTGAGCTATTGATCAATACTATGCCTCTGCACTAGACTTGAAAATCATGTTCTACTTTTTACTGTATGATCTGCATCATGTAACAAAGTTACCTCCAAGATATGTGCAAGAATCTGTACTAGACTTTCTATTTCCTTTGCCTCCTGCATAATCAGAATCAGAGTATCTTTCAATTTTTAAAGTGTCCATGTCTCTCATACAATAGTCCTTTTCTTGGAGTTTCTTTAATATAAGCTAAAACACAAATAGTTAGTTCCCTGCCAATGAACATCTTTGAGCTTGTGCATAAATTGACTAAAAAATTCACAACATATGCTATATTGGGTCTTGTAACAATTAGGTATATAAGTTTCCTAGCTAATCTTCTATATCTCCCTAGATCCTTCGATGATTTTGTAGTATCCCAAAAAGGAGGATTTTGCTGCACTGGTGTGGCTTCAGGTTTACATCCTGCCAACTCAATCTCCTTTAACAGCTCTAGTGCATATTTCCTTTGGGTTGTAGACTCTTATCACTTTGTAAGCTAACTCTTGACTGCCACACTTTTTGGGCTAGTTGTTTCTTTCCTTTTTTCTTTCTTTGGGTTTCCTCCTTAAAGCCCGGTTCTTCCTTTGTTTTTCAGCTTTGTATTAGCAATTCTATTTTTTGTGCAGGCCCCTCTTTTTATTGATTTTAATATATTCTCATCTACTACTCAAAACATTTCAAGTTTTGAGGGAAAGCATTTGTGTGATAGTAAGCTGCTCCATTTTAATTTAGATGTGATGGGTTCAAAATCGTACCAAACAATTTCCACTTGAAGATAGGGCTGCATATAATTGGACATTTTCCAAATCCTACATTGGTAAGATATTCATACACTGGCTTGTTCATAAATTTTGCATTTTGCATCCAAAAGGTTCCTCCCTAGAATCTATATTAGTGGAAGCCTTTTGCACTGGTATTGTCCTTGTTTATAATTTTTGAATGCTGGTATGAGGTAGTTGCTGATGCTATTTCTTGAGTTGTGATATTAATTTGTAGTAATTTTACAGGTACTATGCTTGGGATTATCGAGTTCTAAAGAGGTTTGCTAAACACCATTCAACTGGTGATGTAATACCTGAAAAATTGGTAAATGCATTGAATAGAGCAAAACGTATGTTCTCTGCTATGGAGATTCAGAATCAGGTATTTCATGCCATGGTTGTTTCTACTCACATTTCATGTATGCATTGGCTTTCAAAAGCTTACAAAATGCCTATGTGATTGACAGTGAGGGCTTACAGCCATTTGGGTTGATAGTATGTGTGAAAAGTCTTTTTACTCCACTTCACCCACTAAATTACCTTTTGTATCATGTTGATGAGAAAAATGTGAGTGGTATTGGAGAGCAATGAAAGATTGAAATGAGGAAAGAAGATTGAGATGGGATAATTTAGTCATTTCTTATATGGGGTAGTTTTATAACCTAGGTTTGCTTAAAGACAGTCAGAAATGGGATTTAAATATAATGTCAGATTTTGTGAGGCAATACCAATAGGCATTTCACTTTGGTAATCTTTTGTCAGCTATACTCCATTTATATGATCCAAAAATCTTGAACATTTTTGTGCAGGATTTTCAGTGTTCAGAATTATTTATTTTGCTATTTTAAATTTCTTACCTGTTTGCATTAGCAAGTGGAAACTATAATAGTTGAATATGTTGCCTCGTTCATGGAGTAAATTTTCTGTAGTTAGTCAATTAAGTAAAGCCAAGGATCTTTGCATTGTGATGTAATTTTTCCACAGACCGATACTGGATTATATCCTAATGGACCTTGCAAAATCGGTAGTATGACAACATTGTTACAGACTTACAGATAACAGGTAATGATAAACATTCAGTAAAGATCTAAGAGAATCTAACCTCACCAATGATGACGATGAGACTCTAGGAATTGCTCCTAAATAATATTCATAATTAATGTATCTGGATTACATTTACCTTTGGTAGCTATTGTTTTTTTGACACGTAGTTGACATTGTAATGGTGAGTTGGTGACAAGGTCTTGATGGGTAGTTTAAGAGAAAAATGTCTACTGCCATTAAGGGATTTGAAAATGTTGAAGTGCCTTCGATAAGAGTTGGCTTGTATTGGGAAAGCAGTGTACCAACTCCAACTCCTGCATTCTTCCAGTCTTCCATGTATCCAAGTTGTGTAAGAGAGTGGGTGTGATCACTCAAGTGGTTAGTCCTGATATTTCGATGGCTTACTAGTGGATGAGTGAAGTTGAAACGTCAGTGACATGGAAGGATTACTACAAGTTGTTAGAGTAGTTCCCAAACATTGAGGACAAAATCTCTTTTGTAGGGAGAGTAATGTAATGACACTCATGAGACAACAATCACAAAAGATTGGACGTTGATCATGGAAGACTGAGTGGCAATCACGGAAGGCTGAATGGCAATCATGGAAACCAAACATTGCTCACAGAAGACTGGGCATTATTCACGAAGGACCGATCTTATATTTTGTGTCAGTCAATTTGTTTAAATAGGGGAATTAGGGTTTTGTGAGGGGTTGTGCTATCTTGTATGTGTTGAACTACTTGGAGATTGCTACTTCTCAAACCATAGCATCTGCCATTTCCTTCCTCCTTGTTCTTCTAGCATCATAGATCCACGATTTCAAGGGTGTTACAAACACTGGCAACACTCGTTACACCATTTATCCATTGACCCATTTAATATCACCCTTATTCTTAAATATTGGTATTACCATAATCTCTTGTCATTCATTTGGTATCTTCTTAGTCTTTAAAATTATATTAAAAAGTTTAATTAACCGTATAATATTTACTTCACTCCTACATCTTCAAATCTCAAAAGGAATACTATTAATCCAATAGCTTTTCCATATTTAATTTTTTTTTCCTAATGGCTTCTTTTATTTCAACTGTTATAATCCCTCTAAATAAATGTGAATGAAACTAACAAAAATGGAACATGATCAAAAATTACATAAGTAGAAATGGTGAAAAAAAGATATGAAATTGCATAGTTTAACTGTGAATGTAGTAGTGAATTTGAACGAATTGAGGGACAATCTGTACTATTGATACAATATGGCAAAAAATTAAGGCATTGATTGCTTATTTTTTATGTATCAAACTTTGAAACTTCATCAAATATCACCATAGAATTATTGTTCTAGTGTATCATATCGCTAGCTGTATTTCATGTGATGCTAGAGATTTGGCATTATCCCTCATGTTCCCCCATAAAGAATCAAAGCTCTTCCTACCTTGATTGAGCGATTGTTGAACTGGAATGGTGCTGGCTTTCACCCTCACCGTTTTGTTAATCTTGTTATTGTGCAAACTTTTATACCATTGCTATTTACTAGGCATATGCAGAAATCACCATCTGTCATTTAGCACACTTTAATGCATACGGCATATCAATTGGCTTTCAGTTGGGTTTGAATGTAGAATATAAACTTACCACTTCCAGTTGGAATCTAGTACTACTGCATCATATATTCATATTCCATTAGTTGTTTTTTAAAAAAATTCCTCTTTTGACGAGAGCATCTGCTTCTTTGGTTGCATATTTAATGACTTTTGACTTCTTTATTGGCTATCTTTGAAATAATCAAGAATACTAGTTATACTTAAAATTCCATCTGTGGGTATTTCTTGAAATACCAAAAGGAGGTATTCCCCCCCCCCCCCTCTCTCTTCTCTCTCTCATGATATTGTCAACAACAATTGCTTTTCTAATGATGGAAATAGATGGGCTTCAGTGATGCTTTTCTGCAGATATTTTATTCTTCAATGGATCAGACACTCTTTGGAGATCCATTTCCTTCCATACAAGATACGATTGCAAGAATTGGTGAACTACGTAGGAAATACACAAGTTGGGGTTACGTGGAGGGTACCCATTGTTGTACACGATTTAATCATCTTGTAAATTATGGTGCAGGTGTGTGACATTCACATTCCACTGTTTATAGAAATATTAATCCTTCTTCCTACTCTAAACAACATTGTGGGTGCAGGATATTATTGCTATATTTATGCAAGGTGTTTTGCCTCTACCATATGGCAGAAGTGCAAGGAAGATCCCCTCTCCTCAACAACAGGATCCACTATCAGAAACTTTTTGCAACATGGAGGAGCAAAAGATCCAATACTCTTATTGAAGGAATTGGGAGGGGATAATGTTTTGAAATACTCCAATGGGGGTGTAGTCCCTCATGTTGGTAGCTTATGCAAAGAAATTGAAATTAAGCATGGGTGACAGCCCTAGAAGGAATTGATTTTGATTTGATATTTTTTTTGTGGGGTATTTATTATACTTCACCATTGATCACTGTCAGGTCATATTTATTAAAATAGTTCTCTACTAATCATGTATAAGTTCTTAGGCTATGAGAACCACCAAGAAGTGTATAGATGGTATTTTCTCACTTTGAGAATGTTGAGCGATAGTCTCACATCGGTAGTTCGATCAATGTTGGACTTGCCTATAATGTGGTAGACATTTTTTCAACTATCCAGTTAGATTTTGTTGAATGTGGGTTTTGTCAATTTGATATCAGAGTAGGTCAAGCACTATTGCTGATGTTGTCCATGTGTAGGCCTAAGCTCCAACTGGAATGGTGTCAACTGAGGGCATCAGAGTAATAATCTACCAAATAATCCTACATTGGTAGTGTGATTGATATCAATCTTGCCTATAACATGATAGACATCTCTTCAACTATCCAATTAGGTTTTGTTAAATGTGGACTATGTCAATTTAGTATTAGAGTGTCAGGTTGTGAGTCCTATTTTTCATCGAAGATGGGGGAGTATTGGACAAGTCTTATATTGGTAGTTCAATTAAGAAAGATTAGGCTTATAATATGGTAGACATTTCTTTCACTATTCAGTTGAGTTTTGTGGAATGTGGGCTCTATTAACATAGGTGCTTGAAGGGGTAATAGGAAATCATAAAGTTGACATTTTCTTGGCATTACAATGCTTACATGGAAAAAATTTAGAATTCAAATTCAAGTAAAAGAGCACTATCAATTTTAAAAAAGGCACTTAAGAATTTGGGTTATACGTCCTACATAAGTGTTTTTGTTTGGTCCTGATCGGATTTTTTTGGTTCGATTGATTTTTTTTAGTTTGATTGAAAGTTTTTGGTCTTACCAAATTATTTTCAATTTGATCGGTTTATTACTCTTTGGTCTTGATTGATCCTTTTGGTTGATCTAGATTGTACTTCTCTATTGTATTTCTTTTTCTTTTATTTTGGTCCTTGCCCCATAAATAGATCAAGGTTTTCTATCAAAAAAAAAGCGTTAATGCGCAAAACATGCCATATTGTAGTTCTTGTATTTGCCCTAGAATAGTGGCTCTTTGGCATGCTTTCAAGTACTTGAAAAGGATATATGAGTTGCTTCATATTTTCTAGATCTACATCAAATGGTCTTTATGAGTGCGTTCACTCATAGAATCTCAATTTTTTTCAATTCTTAAAATTACTTTCAATGTTATTATTACTTTATAGATTCTTTTAACTTTATTATTGATAATAAATCTCTTACTAAAATCTATCTGCTTGGTTTAGGGTGGTGGATTTTGGTAGAGAAGATTTTTGCACAACAAAATCTAAGATTCTGTGAGTGCATGAAAATAGGAACATGAAAGAAAACATGAAGTGTTTTGCTGAGAAGCCAACTTTATTTAAGCTTGGCACAAGTATGTGTTGATGATAACAATTAATAAATATGTGGGTGCAGTGCATCCAATTTTAGTAATGATTGTTAATATTGTAATTGACATTACTCAATAATATCTCATTATTAATAAGTGGCATTCATCTCATCAAACACACTAAAAAAAATTAGTGAAACCCACCATATAGAAAACCCAAAGCCTAAAAATCCATAGACTTAAGTAGTGTTTATACTTTTGGAATTAGTAGATAATGATGAGAAATGATGAAAATTTTAATTGCTATATCTTATCATTTCACCTAATTTCATATTAATTTTAAAAACATAAACACCACCTTAGGGATAAATTAAGGAATAGAAGATTACAATCAATAACACAACATGAAAGAGGTAACTAAGTTTTCCTTGGTGATGTTTAATAATGAACAATATACAATCTTATATTGCAAAATTTCTCATAGGGTATTGAAAGGAAAATTAATTTGGACTCTTATCTTGATTTTTTTTAAAAAAACTTAAATTATGAAAAATAATATATTAAAATTAAATTTAAGAAAGTTTGTATTGTTAGAAATGATGTAAAATAATGAAAATTTAATTCATTTTCATTGTTAGTTAAGAATAGAAAATGCACTTAGGTCCACTTATTGCTATCCGTCAAATCTTTTATCAATTAAAGAGGTACGAAGAGAATATTAAATATTTTAGTTTGTACAAATATTTTATAATTTTTTATTAAAATATTTATTTTTAACTTAATAATATTTTTATTAAAATTATAAGGTTAATCATCTTAAATTTTAAAATTATTTATTTTTTGAATTTCAATTCTTGTGAATTCTTACATAAACAAATATCTTAGTTATAAATTTATTTCTTATTATTTTCTATCATTTTTACTTTTTGTCAAAAATTAAATTTTACTTTTTTTCTCATTTTTGTACAAACTTACCCTTATAATTACCATTGAAGTGACTGCTTGGTAGTTGTGAAAATTTTTTAAAAACTTACATCTTAATTTTAAATCTCTACTCAAACATACATCTTTCGTAGATTTTTCGTTTGAAAATAAAATTTACAAAAGTTTTTACTTTAGAAGGAAAAATAGAAAGATTTTCTTACCTTAAAAATCATATGGATCTTTGTATTTGGTAATAAAGTTTGGTGAAATTTTTACCGTACAAAATTTATGATATATAGTATTTTTATTAAACAAGACATGTGAGTAATAATTATAATAATTTCTTTTACTATAGTACTTAAATGTAGAATAACAGAAATAATGTTACCTTTTATAATTTTTATCAATTTTATAAGTTTGTTTTGTTAACCTCGATTGTTTGATAAAAATTTTAAAAAATAGAATAAAAAATCATACGGTGTAATAAGAAACATGAGTTTTCATCTCATCTAATCTCATCGCATTTTCAAACATAAAAAACGTAAACTTTAAATTCACTTAATATGTATATTTTGATAAAATCACAATTGTGTTCAACCTTTGAAAAAAAATACACCTCTGTAATTGTCATTGTCAAGATGTATTATTTTAAATATTCACAAGACTGTTATCGATGTGTTTGTAAATATTTATTACTGTATAATTATTTTATTATTATATATTTATTAAATAATTTTTACTATTTATTAGATACGATAATTCTTAAAAAATACTATCATCACATCTCTTAAAAAATATCATCATTACATTAATATAATAAATATTATTAATTATTTCATTATATATTATATTCATTACTTTAAAAAAAATATTATTATAATAAATACTATATATATTATCTATTTACTCATTTTATTTATTATTTATTATAACTTTTTTAAAAATATCATCATAATTTAAAAAATAAAATAAAATAATATAATATTTTTAAAAATTCAATCTATCGAAACGTCCAGATTATTTTAAATATTCACGAGACTGTTCTTATCATCGGCAGACGACTGCAGTGTCGACGGACTCCACACAAATGCAGAGGACGAGAACCAGAGCTCTTCCCTTCCACACGTTCAAATCGCCACCACACCTCCGCCGCTGCTCTACAACCCTAGAAAACGATCCACTTCAGATCCCGATGCTGATCGCATGCCGCCGTCACTCCTCTCCATCATGTCCTCCAACGCCGCCCTCCGATCACCCCTCCTCGCCTCCTCGCCCGCCGGCACCACCTCCGTCACTCGCGGCCGCCGTATGGGATGCGTTAGGGCGATCGCGACGCGTGGGGGGAGGACCGGCACAGCGCTGCTCTGGTTCAAGCAGGACCTCCGTGCGGACGACCACCCGGGGCTTGCGCAGGCCGCGTTGCGGCATCGCAATGTCGTGCCTGTCTACATCTTCGACCCGCGGATCCTGTCAGGTACGAGAGAGTGATTAGGTTGTCTAGCTCGCGAATGTAGGCTGGGTGTTGACGTGCATACGTTGAGGCCGTGCATGTGGTTAGAGAAATGAATTACGAGCGTGGAGGATGTTTTCTTGGATTGTGAATAAGGTGATTCTACATTTCTAATCTAGTCTGGTCTTAAGGATCATGTGACTACACCGTTTCCCCACAAGCTGACTGAAAATAGATGGAATAGAAGTTTGGAGTAGTGTCACCTCCTTCCAACCACCGCTCCTTACGTCAGAAGTGGGTCTCCGGCTGCTGTGAGTGCGACCTATGGTGACCGAACAACCCTCCGGTGGTGAACCTCCCGGAGAAGAAGAGCAAAGTCGAGTTTGGTGGAAAACCTTCAACTCGAAAACGTAATTTTGGGATCAACAATCAACTGCCGGAAGAGAATACTCCCCCGGCTATTTATATTGCAAAATAGAGTAATTGACTGTTACACATAACCACCGACCATACAATGCAGCCCATGTAACAACCAACACAACAATAATGGGTCGGTGATATAATGGACAATATTACAGTTTGTTACAAGTAGGGGCTTTCAAAATGATATTTGGTCGATGCTTGAGACTTGAGTGAAAGGATCAGCAAAACGATGCTATGACGGGAAAGTATTGTGCATATGCATATACGTTGATGCCATGGGTTCTAGAGTCATAAATGCAATGGTTGTCAATCTGAATGTAGCATGTGGATCTACGGAACACTGAAATGGGTGCAATGTGGAGAGTAGAAACATATCACACAGCACATGAGGTGGAGTTGGCTGGTAGGCTCCGTTCCTTCAGGTAGACTTCCTCCTTGTCTCTTAGTGCGGATTAGTGCCATGGTTTACCTGCAGGCGTACAATTCAAGAAGGGAATAGGGTTTCTTGGGGTGGAAGATGATATAATGGTGGTAAGGGATGGCTGACCGAATGAACTGTAGCAGTTCTCAATCATCCATCCTGTCTCTTGCGCCACGCCAGCATTGTATTTAAACCCATAAGTCTCAAGTGCACATGGATACACCACAGACCACAGATACAAAAGTAAACAGATTACAGATACAGACAAGTAGCATGTAACTTTAATATAATTTAATAGAACCATAAGAGTTATGCTTCCTCGTCCTCCAGTAATTCTTATTCAGTGTTGGCAAACTCCTCGATGGTGTTTTCCCTGGTTGGCAAACTCTATGGATCTTTGACCAATCCCCAATATTCAGATTCGGTACTTTATCAAGCAGAATTCTGTTGCTTCTTGATTGATGGGCTGTGTAGCATGGATATGATTTCACAATTTAGATATGACTTGAAATGGATTCAGAAATTCAGCAATTTTCTGTATTTAGGATAGGATACAATATGGATACAGTGTTAAATAAACAAATAATACATAATACAAATAAAAATGTATGCAAATGACATAAACTGAATATAAAACATACATTAGTCAAGCTTTAAAGAGCAATATCATATTATGATTTATGAAAATGAGGGCCCAAATTCATATTATAAATCTAGAGTCATGAATAAGTTCCATTCAGAAAGCTAGTGTGAAGTACTCAAAAATCTTTCAATAAAGTAGATCATAAGTCAACATTCCTCTTGGTATGGTATTCAACATTAGTTTCGTATCAAGTATTGAGTATAAATATTGAGTATCAGTGAACATTTTGGTGGAGATAGTATTTAAGTGATGGGAATGTCGAATTTTGATTAGAAACCTTGAATTTTGACTTAGAACTCCTAGATAAGATAAAACAAATTATATAGACATATAAAACACTTATATGGAATTTTCAGGCATTTATTGTTATTAAAATGTCACGTACAACAAATTTAGTGCTCACATGCATGGAATAAACCTTGAAACCAAAAAATGATTATAGAAAAATGATTCATAATGTATTGATGTTACAAAAAATCAAGTTTACAAGCAATAGAATCTAACAAAAATCCAAGCCGGATCCCACCAAAAAGAACCTCAATTGAGTTTAATCATCCCTTGGTTGCCACTAGTGTGTATCTTTTTCATCTCTATTGTAATTTTAGTTCATTTTTGTGAATGAACCTTATGATAGTTAAAGTTTCATCCTTCTTTTTTGAAAAGGTTTGTATCACTAAACTGAATAAAAGTAGTTCCAGAATTACATTTGAGTTTTTAAAATGTTGTTATTTCTATTGTAATGTGAAAACGTGAAATAGATTGATTGACACTAATGATGATGTACAATGTATATATAGGGATAGGATAAATGGATATCTAATAACCTTTTAATACATAATATGAAAATACCACTTTCCATTAAACTGGAGCATATATTATATTAGTCATGCTCACCTTGCTACAAAGTGTCTCTAATATTCCAATACTCAAGCCTTTGTTGAAGATGTTGCTTAACCTTAATATGTTTTTCCTTGTCATGAGATATGGGATTGTTTACAATTAACGTGTAGCCATTGACATCTTCATGGTAAAACCAAACTTAGAAAGATTTGATTTGCATTATTTCCTAAGTAGTCCTTGTTATAGATCTATATTTTTCTTCTACATTGGACCTTGAAATAATGTTTTACTTCTTGCTTATCCATGTCAGAAGATTTCGCTCAATATATGTACAAAAACCTACAGTCCTATGACCTCTCTTCAACATATCTTGAATATGAGAAGGCTTCAACTCTCAAGTGATCATTTTTCCTATAGATAAGACCTTTACTTGGGGCACCCATGACATAGGTAAGAAACCTTAAGCCCTGTCCCAATAGACTTGTCTAGGTTCATGCATAAGAGCTATGTTAGCAACAATTGATGGATCAAAAGTATCAGTGATGGCAAGCTTTGGAAATGGAAGTCCAAGATTGGTTGAGAGAGGAATCTTGTTGGTCGAGGACCATCTTATGTGAGTGGAGAGGATGGCTGTTGTATCTTATGGGCTGTAGATGGGTAGTAGCGTGGGCTACACAGGACATGTTTGGGAGATTGGCATGGGCTGATGTTGGCTGTAGTGGTGATCGTGAATGGTATCAATGATGGAAAAACTAGTAAAATTGCTAGGGGTGAACATGTTGTGGCAACAAGAGGTTGGTTGCTATAGTGGTGCTCATTTTCCAAAAAAAAGTGTGTTGATCATGGACATGCATTGATTACGAGTGTAGAATGTGGATTGTGAATATAAATGCTGGATTTTTTGCTATTTAATTTTTTGAAATTTTGATACTTCAAAAATTCAAAACCACATGTTGGTTTCTAGTTTTAATCAGTGTACAATGGAAGCCTAGGATCATCTTGATTTAGGGTGTGTGGATCACTATCCATTAACTCATTTAACAATAGCTATTTCAGAGGTATAGTATTATGATGCCATTAGTTAACCATCACCATGCTGTAAGCCTTGAAATATATTTTGTTTTTCATGTCTTATGCAGGTTATTCGGATGAAATATTGGAACTTTTGATAACTGCATTGGAAGATTTGAAGAAATCACTTCAGGATCAAGGATCTAATCTGCTTACTGAGTTTGGAAGTGTGGAAGTTCTCATACCAAAACTTGCTAATGAGGTTTTATTCACTGGGCTTTTAACATGCATGCATGCAGGCTTTCTGTGTTCATAGTTCACCCAAGCACCCACACTCTCATGGTTATCCGTATTTTCTTCTTCTGTTAGAATGTTTATCTTTGAATTGTGTTATTACCATTGAATTGGGTAATAGGTGAAAGCTACACATGTATTTGTGGAGGAGGAGGTTGACTATAAGTTGCGTAGCATGGTGGATATTGTTAAGGCATCTTTGTCAGCTTTGCCACTTCCACTAGGAGGTCCTAAATTTGTCAGTTGGAGAACTCCTTTTTATCATATAGAGGTAGCTTATTACATTATCAGCTTGATCTTCAGCCATAATCAGTTTCACTGTGTAGTGACCTTGGTGTCTAACATTCTACATAATGGATATGCATATCTTTGTAGAATTTGATGGAGCTGCCTGATTCATACAAGGAGTTTCAAAAGTTGCAGCCTCCTTTGACTTTGCCACTTGCAGTTCCATCATTACCTATGCTAGAGTTGGAGGATCAAGGTTAATGTCCCATTGAATATGGTTCTCTACCCTACATCTTATTTATCATGTCTTGTGTTTGTATTTTAATGTTTAAATTTATATTGGATCTGGTATTTCAGGAGTGTTGCCTACATTTACCAAACTAAAAAAATACCTGCTTGAGAATCCTTGTAAGTTGGACGAAAGATGGACTTCATTGAAGAAAATTGAAGCAAAAACCAGTTTGAAGGAGAAGTACTTTAGTCAAGCAAAAAACTCAACAGTTCAGATGGTTGACCTTGATTCTTACAATGGAATGCGCAATCAACACTTTCTGCCTTCTAATTTTTCTGATGTCAGAAAAATTGAAAATTCTCTCTTTGTTTCAAGGAAAGGAACTGTGGTTCGAGGTGGAACAGATGTTGCCTTGAATGCTTTGTCTGCTTATCTTAGATACTTGGAAGGAACATCTAAAGACAATTGGCAGGAGTATGGTTTGCATTTCTGATCCTATAATCATATGGCATTTACGATTTTAAGACCCTTGCTATTTTGTGTCAATGCTATTATAAGATTAATGAGTGAAATTGAGAGGATTATTCACCAATGTGAGAGTGATTACATATTTATAGGATCACTTGAGGAGAGTGAAAAAGATCAGTCATCATTTTCATTAGGGTTATGAGGGATACATATAAGCATATAATGTCAAAAGAGTAAAATAACCCTAGTCATATAAGCATATTACAACACTTGCTCTCAAACTAGAGCATTAATACCAATCATGCCTAGCTTGCTACATTGACTTTCAAATGCCTCGGTGTTTAGAGCCTTTGTAAAGATGTCAGCTAGTTGATTGAAGGATTTTGTATAAGGTGTGACAATGGCATCATCCATAGTTAAATTCTGCATAAAGTGGCAATCAACCTCTATGTGTTTTGTCTGCTTGTGAAAAGTTGGGTTGTTCGTCATGTGAATGGCATCTTGTTTGTCACAATACACGATAATGGGTTGTTTAGTATGATGATCTAGCTCCTGTAAAAGATGTTGTAGTCATAACATCTCACAAGTTGTTTCCGCCATTCTCCTATACTTGGCTTCAACAGTGGATTTAAGGGACAATATTGTGCTTCTTGTTGTGCCATGTCACTAAATTGCCTTCCACATAAGTACAAAAGCCATAAGTTATCTTTGTATCATCTTTGTCACCAGCATACCTTGAGTTTGTTAAATGTTTTTCATATACAAGTCCTTTTCCTAATGCACTTTTGATATATGCAAGCACTTTCCTCATTATTATGGATGACAACTCTAGTTTGCAACCTATTAATCCAGCTTCATGTAATAATTCTAAAGCATACTTCCATTGTGATAGAGAAAGTTGATTTTTGGTATATGTAAATTCAATTCCTAAAAAATATCTGAGCTTTCTCAGATCTTTGATAACAAAGTGTTTCTCCAGATATGCCTTAATGTGACTAATAGTAGTAGCATCACTTCCAGTAAGTAAGATATCATCTACATAGATAATTAAAATACCACTCTCAAAGTCAGTTTTCTTATAAAAGATTGAATAATTAACAACACACCTGTGAAAATCAACATAACATGATTTTACTAAATTTTTCAAATCATGCCTTGGGACTTTGCTTGAGGCCATATATCACCTTTCTAAGTAAGCAAAACTTGATTCTCCTCCTAAGTAACATTCTCAGGCTCTATGTAGACCTGTTGAAAAGGGTCAGTATACAAAAAAGCATTTTTGACATCTAGTTATGACATAGGCCAAGTATAATTAACTACAATAGAGATAATAACATTGATGGAATTGAGTTGAATAACGGGAGAGAATGTTTCCATATAATCAATTCCATAGGTTTGAGAAAAATCTCAAGCAACTAATCGTGCTTTGTAGTGGTTCACTGTACCATTTGGTTTGCATTTGATGGTATAGACTCATCAATAGGAAACAACATGCACCTTGTCAGGGCAAGAAACTAGTCTCATGTCCTTCATGACTGAAGAGCTTCTATATCCTCGTCCATAGCAGCTTTTCAATGAGGAATCTGTAGTGCTTCTTGATGGAATATTTAATGGTGGTTTTCATGCATATATGTTTTTTGAAGGTTGTGTTAATGCTTTCATGGGTGCTTATTTTGGTTTTTTCCCCTTGCTGATTGATCACCTTTATTGATCTGATTTTGTAACTGGTTGACCATTATGATTATAAGAATCATCCTTAAACTTTTGAAAAAAATGAATTTTTGTGTTGAGTTATTTTCCTTTACAAGATAATCTTTCAAATTATGTTTCCATCAGAATGCATTAACTAGATCTAAATTGAATATCCTTTCTTGCTAGTTTGGTTTTGCTATATTTGAGATGAATTGTGTTTATTTTCTATACAGTGACGAGTTACAAGTTTACTACTAAAATAGCAATGGTTCTGTTTCTCACAAGTACAGGTTACATGAAAAGTTAAGGATTTCTGAGAACAAGAGTGGTTCTTCCTTTGGTGCCTTATTTGGGTATTGCCTTTATCTTGGGGTTTTATCTAGAAGGAGAGTTTATTATGAAACTATTAAGTATGAAAAGGAACGTAATGCAGGCTTCATCTCTCCATTTGGATTTTCTGTGGCAACTGTTGCTGCTGCAGTTGACACTGTCAAATCAATGGAGGTATCACTTCAGACATTCTTTCTGCTGTTCAGAAATCTCTGTTTTATCTGGTTGATTCTTATTCCTGCTAGCAAATAATTTTACCATGGCCGATGTTGATCCTTTTCATTTCCCATCGTTTTCTTTATGCAACTTCCTCTATATCATAAGTTTTTTTTTTTAAGATGGCTGTTGTGTGTGGGATAAAAAGAAGTGAGAAAACTCTTATGATCAACTGGGGCTGTCTGTCATTAGAGGGGGGCTGAATGGTGGTGAAAAGGCACTGGAGAAGGTCCATTCCCCTTTTGACAGCAAACTTATCTTGGTGGTTGTGGTAAAGGACTCCTTGGTGATGGTTGTGATTGGTGCTAACTTTATGTAGCTTGGTATCACTGTGCTTTAGGAGATAGGTGCCTAAAGTGTTATGGTGTGGGTTAATGGAGTGCAGGTTTCCAGAATTTGTGGACTTATAGGAGGTGTGGTGGGATTGGTCATCATGAGAGATCCAGTGCTGTGCAATCTGCAGTAGGAAC
Organism: Amphibolis antarctica; assembly: GCA_024699675.1. Lineage (NCBI taxonomy): Eukaryota > Viridiplantae > Streptophyta > Magnoliopsida > Alismatales > Cymodoceaceae > Amphibolis > Amphibolis antarctica. The sequence goes on along the minus strand of JAMKPZ010000476.1, from coordinate 85,561 downwards.
AAAAACGGTGTTTTATCATTGTTTGAAGCATGGGAAATCTGCAAGAGGCTCATACAAGGATGCCTTGGTAGGAAACTCTCATTTTGGAGGTGGTTTGGAAATTAAAGGTGTTAACTCTAGGGGTTGCTGAGGTTTAAAGGATCCCCTTGTCCCTTAAATTACGTTTGGAGATGAATTGGATGAGGTGCTAGCAAAGGTGGCAGTTGTGTCTCATATTGGGAAGGTTGCGTAGGAGACCTTTTATGACAATGCAAGAGGTTGCTAATAGGGTTGTGTGAGTAAGCTCATTAGAGTTAATAAGAATCAAGGTCTAGTCTTGATTGAAGACAATGGTGCTTGTGAAGAAATCCTTAACTCTTGTGGGGAAGGACTCTTAAACTATGTGGTGGAACTCACAACTCAAAGCCCTCAATTGAAAAAAAAAAAAAAAAACCCAACTCAAAGCCCTCAATTGAATGTGGTGGCTTTTGTTAAAAGGTGGGCAGCTCTTTGGGATCTTTGTCCATACCAAAGGAGTGGGTGCTATCAAAATGTTTGGGTTTGTTCATTAATTTCTCACGAGGAAAGTATGGAGTTGCAAATGTAAAAGAGTTCTTACCATAGATACATGGAGAGAGCCCTCCTAAGAATTTTGTTCTCATCATTAGCCATCAACGCAACATCTTCATTGAAGTGTTTAGATCTCGACATAGGGAGCATTCCATTATTAATAAGAACAGTTAGAGGCTTGGGTTAAAGAGTGGTGAATTGTAAGTGGTGCAAGAGGGCATCGGTGGCTTGTCTTGGTTGAGCTTGTGCTTGTTGGAGGTTGTAATTGGTCGTGCTATGTTTGATCTTAAGGTTAAAGAAGACTGATCCAACCAGTATGGTATTAAGGTAAATTGGTGTTGTAGGTGAACTGGTGATGTCTAGCAATGCAACTCGGTTACTACACATTTTAATCACCTTCATTTGATAGTGATCATGTGGCTATAAGTGAGGATCCATCAAATAATCAAGATTTTAGGTTACTTAATTCTCAAACGTTGGATATTGTTGGTCATTCCTCTCTTGGGACATTAATCTGCAATAGGACGGTGCATGACGGCTCTCAATTTGATAGTGGAGGGAATTAGTCTTACCTGAGTTGTCAATCTTTCACCCTTGGATTAAACTTTACAATCAAATCTTGACCTACTTCCAGGTGTGGAAAACAAGTGTCTCTCATTGACTTGTGCTCCTGTATTTGTTGCTTTCTCCTTTGTCACTGGTTGTTGGAGAGGTGTTGTAAGTCTCTGGAGTGGAGTAGGTGATGCAGTTCATCGACATGGATAACAATGCTTCCAATGCTGTGAACAGGGTTTCTGGTGGTTCTTAAGGGTTGGATTGTAACTCACCTAAGAGTTGTACCAATGATGCACTAGTTGGAGTAACTGAGGAAGCTGTAGCCATTGGCTATATGCCTCCTATTGCTGATGGAGCTGGTGGTTTACATAAAGATCTTTAGTCATAGATGGCTAAGGACACTTTTGCTAGTGGGCATGGCCCCCTTAGTGAGGAATGATGACTTTAGCCTTATATCTTTGTTTGGGGACTTTGAGAAGATGTGATAGGTGTCTAGTGAGGTAGTGATTCGTAATGTGTTGAGGCCTATGCCTGAGAAGGGAGCTCAGCATGGGTTAAAGGAAGAAGAAGCTAACTTCAGCAACTATGTGAATTCATTTGGAAATCCAATCTTATACTCTCTTCTGTCATAATACTTGTTCTCCTATTATGTTCTTTTCTGCTATTTCTTCTATGTAGATTAACACTGTTTAAAAAAGCTAGGCAGATGAACATGGTGATGGGGTTGGTCCAAAGGAGATTTGGAGGGTTTGGCCTAGTGTAGTTGGGGGAGGATTGAGTGTGAGAGTATGTGGGCCCTTGACGTGTATCATAGTGTATATTAGGTGAAGAAGGCATTTGGAAAATCACTTCCTAATTGACAACTGATTCTAGAGTGATCTTCCTATGGTCAGATCTGTCACACGATAGAATCATCTTCTATCTGGTGTAGCAATGCCAAAGTCACTGTAGGTATGTGGGAGTTTAGTGACATCCTCAAATGAACTGGAATGGGTGGATCTACCCATTAGTGGTGAAAACTTTTTCAAACTTTCGAGCTAACACTTCCATTGCCATGATATATTGCACATTTGTCGGAACTGAGTGGGATGGCTTCTACTCACATTCTTTAATTCAACAGCTACTATGGGTCACCTTTGATCATGTTCGTATGTAATTTGATGTTGTGCTCTATTGTTGACTAGGGTTCCAAGCTCTTTTGATTTAAAACTTTCTAGATGGAAAGTAAAGGAACTGAATAGAATGTGTAAGGATGGTGGCACATCTTTTTCCACAAGGTGGGGATCAATGATATTTCTTTCTATAAAACTCATTCTGGAAAACATTGCCTAAAATTATGGAAGTCAGAAGATTTTTGGAAATTTGGATGCCAAATTAACTATACTTGTCAGCCTGATTGTAGACCTTGATAGGAGGGAGGAGGTTAGCGATTTGTCAATGACTAAACAAGAGGCAAGGCAAAAGCATAAAAGTGATGTTAGGGATTGGCTTTCAAAAATAGAAATTGCTTGGCATTAGAGATCCCAAGTATTATAGTTTTCCCACAAAGTCCTCTCCAATGGCCGATAGGTCTATAAATTAGGTCCAATCAACATTAGTGGGGAAACTTACTCAGGAAATGGTAGCATTTTTTGGTACATTGAAAGTTATTTTGTCAATAACTTGAGTAGAAAAAAAAGACCTTTTGGCTCTATAGGTTAGGCTTCCAACAGATGTCTCCATCATAAGCTCAACAATTGGAAGACGTTTTCTTGGAAAAGCAAGTGGAAGGCACCTAGACCGAATGGTTTTCCTCTGTTATTTTCGCAACATTACTAGGACTTGATTAAAGGGGAAGGGAACATTATGCAAATTATGAATGATTTTCACTATAATGGAGAAGACATTAACTGTACAAACATGACTTTTGTCACCTGAATTCTGGAAGCTTGGGAAGCCTCAGACATTATATAGTTTAGACCTTAGTCTGCTTAATGTCACATACAAGATTCTGGCCAGATGTGTAGTGGAGAGACAAGCCACTTCTGTTTAGTTTGATTGAGAATTACTAAACTGCTTTTGTTGAGGGCAACAAATTGTAGATGACTTTCTGGTAGCACATGAATGTATTGAGACTAGATGGAGGTAAAGACAGGCTTAGTTTGAAAATTAGATATAGAAATGGCCAAAATTAGTTATGGAAAAGATCAATGATGGTGTTTCATGGAATTACTTGGAATCAGTTCTGTGTTACATGAGTTTAGTTTTGCATGATGGGATTAATTTGGATATTGTGTGAATTTTGGTCTTCAGCTTATGGCTTGGAACAGGATTTTCTGGCCAAAATTTAAAGTTGGCCTTGGCTTATGAAAATTTAGTCTATGAATTAGACTTTGTTAGTGAAGTGGCTTTAAAGATTTTACAAGTTGTAGGTGCAGTTGTTTGTGGGTGAATATCATTATGGTAAAGTGGTTTGCGGTTTCATCTAGGAATAGGGATGGGAGATGGTCATCTAAGGTTCCTAGTTTGTGAAGAGGTATCGTATAGGTTGTTAGAGTAATTAATGTATTAGGGTTATATGTGTATCTAGGGTTTCATTGAAACACTTCCTTGTCCTTGCGCTACTTAAAGAAACCAATGGCAAGGGTTTCATTTATGTTGACAATGCCAACTTCACCAACTAGGGTTGCTCCTTTTGGACCTCTAACACCATGTACATCTAGTTTAGAGAATTGAGGTTTATTTTAAGGAGCTAGATACCCACCATGGTATGGTTCTCTTGATAGCTATGGCATAGAGGCATCCCCATGGAACTTTTTCTCCAAAAAGGGGCTTCTCATTGGCTAATGTATGTCTATTTTTTAAAGGGCATGTGCAAGACTTGTAAAATTTGTTCTTCATGTGCCCATCAAATTAGTAAATGGTGCTATGCATGAATAGGCTTGAACACAAGTTAGGAATTGAACACCATAACCTTCAGGCAGTTATCAATGGCTAAAGGAGGTTGGGACAAGAACAGTAGGAAGCTGGGGTGTCCCTTTCCCTGTGTGGTTTGGTGATGGTGTAGGTTAGAGAGGAATAGTAGGATCTTTCAGAACTCAGCACCTGATGGTAGCCATGTCATATCGAAGGTGGTTAGTTGTGTGTTTGAATGGACAGTTTCAGCATGCAAGTATTGTTATGGTTGATACTAAGGTGCATGTGTGTTTAGAAACCCTTGTTACCTTAGGGTATGACCATTTGGGAGTTGTTTTCTTTGTTTGTTTTTTTTTATTCTGTTTTCATTGTTTGGTTTCTCTACTGAAACCATCTTTGCTTTGTTATTGTTTTGTATTTCCAACTTGCCCACAAGTTGTGTAGGCCTCCTTTTTTTCGTGATTTTAATATATTTCTCTTTGTTGCCAAACGAAAAACTTCCTCTTTATCTTAGGTTCTTAAAGTAGTATGTTTTGGCAGTGGTTTTTTCTTCTGAACTTGAAGAATCAGATCTTAAATAATGGAAGGTTTCAAGTTCGAGTATGGAGATGGAAAGGCTATCTTATACAGGTATTAGCATCTAATCTTCAGCTTTTTTCAATTCGGTAGATTTCTCTAAAACCATCATATGTATGTAATGCCAAAAGATGTTTTACGTTGAATATATAACTGTTTTTTCTGGATTTAAATTTTTGGTAATTTAATTTTTTTACCTACAACATTAACCACCAAGTATACATTTATAGTATATCCTAAAAATTGTGGTGCTTCATTTGTGCAATTTTGGTAACTTTAACAATGTAAAGGCGGTAATAATTTATATAATGGATTAAAAAGATGTTTATAATCACTTGCATTTAGAGGGATAGAATCTTCCTACGGTTGTGGCTAGGTTAAATTACGGTTGTGGCTAGGTTAAATTGTAGTAGCCTTACATCTTTTGTTCTTGCTTGGGAGTCCTCAGAGGTAACCTGCCTATTCTTGGAAATGGTCTGATGATAAGTTGAACTACTTGTTGTCATGTTGTATGTGTACACATAGAACGTGAAACCTAACAGAGAGTGTCTTGAGATTTGCAAGCGTTGTTCAATGGTTGGTATTTCCCTTTGCTCTACACAGGATATCAAGTGTGACACTCTTAATTATGTGCTTTCTCTAGTGACAACAAGGTATTCAATATCAATATTGTATTGGGTATCAGATTTACAGAAACAGACATATTGAGTATGAAATTTTGGTGATCGTACAAAGTCGTGAAAATGTCAAATTTAAAAGGAAAAACCTTGAATTTCGACTTGAAACTCTAAGATAATATTAAAAAAAGTTAATAGAAATTGTAAATCAATTATTTTTAATTTTTAGACAATTATATTAAAAATATTACATACAATGAATTTTATGATCTATATGCATGAAAATAATCACAAAAAAACAAAATATAGAAAAATAAAATATGGCTTACTAACCTTGAAAAGATATTATTTAATACCATGAAGATTGCTTGGCAAGGTCATACTCATATCATGTAACAATCTAAGGAAAAAGGAAACATTGTAAAAGCTGGTTTGCTGCTTCCGGGTTGTTCATGTGTCCGTTCTGCAGCCCAAACATTGTTTTTTATATCTGAATTTTTGATTGATTAAGGCTTTATGTACTAAATTTCTGTGTTACATGAGCAATCTTTTCTTCTTGTTTCATGATTGTCACTTAAACTTCATATGTTGCCAAGTTTCTAATCAATTTCTCTAATCTGTATATTGAAACCTTTTTGGCTTTTTCAATTTCATGAGCAATCTGTCTTCCTTTTCTATTTTGGAGTTAACGACCTAATAATCTTTCTCACAATGTCTTATTGAGGAAAATTTCTATCAAGGAATTCTAAAGAATTCACAATAGATTATTTCTATCAAGGCTTTAGGTACTATACATATCATCAATAGATTCATTAGGCATCATTCTAAATAATTCATGTTGATTAACATTGACAAGCATGTTTATTTTTGTTGCATTCACTTATTTGTAAGTTTTAAAATGTCGTGAGATGTGAAGCAATTAGATATCTCATGAGTATCTAATTTCATTAAGATATTTTCAATTGATCATTAGGAGGCGGTTGACCAATCTCATGCTATGCAGAAATCCTTAAAACTCAATGTTTGTGGTCTCTATAACCATAGATTGAAAAATCGATATAGATATGAGAAATATCACCAATTCGACTCAGCTTTTGAAACATTTGATCCTAAAACCCTATGTACTATTGAAAACACCTTGGAAAAGATCATTTGATCCTATGAAATTGAGGTTAAATCTACAAATCAATCGATTTAAAGAAATTTTTGGCTTCCTAGCTATTGGATCAATCAATCCTAGGAAAATATTGATCGATCTAGTATTAGGCTCTCCCAAAAAACTCCTTCTCTACCATTGTCAAAGCAATCATCGATCATCAACCTTTATCATTTACGAGAACCCATTGGGGTTTTTAAACATCTTGTAGAGATAGAGGGCTAGAGGGTGATGAGCATGTTAGAGGGGAAAAAAGAAAAAGAAAAAAAAAAAGAGTGAGAAGAAAAGAAAGAAAAAGAAATAGTATGAAAGAGAAGAAAAAGGAAAACATGAAAGAAGAAAAAATGCTTCACCAAGACTTGTCTTCCTAGATTAGCTGGCAAATTCTTGCAACCAACTCCATTCCTTCTTTGCAGACCGCCTTTAATAAAGTTCTCCAAATCTCCACCACTACTCTCTCTTTGATCATTGAAGCTACAACTTTGGTCGTCATCTTTGGACAACACGATTCTCGCCAAAATCCTGGCCCGTTGCATCATAGACAAGGATGCAATAGCAAAAGAAAACGAACCTTGTGCATTTACTGTGGACAAAAGAATCAACCGTCTAATTGGTGTTGGGATAAATTTAGGCTTCCGACTACTACCCCTTTTACTCACTTGGCAATGACAGAACCACCCTTAGATCATACTGTATCCCCCTCTACTACACCATCTACTCACCATGTTCTTCCTGCCCAACATATGGTGCAAGTTTCCCAAGGAAATTTTGAACTGATGATTCTCCTAGCACAAAAAAATGGTGAAGCAACCACAACTCATGTTCTGCCCATTGGTGTGCAAGTCCTTTCCACATCCACTCATAATAATTCTTGGATAATTGATTTGAGAGCATCTCATCATATCTTCGGTAATCACACCCTCTTTACCTACCTAATTGAGCTTTCTAATATTAATTCTATTGCTCTTATTGATGGATGTGGTTATCCTGTTTTAGGAGAAGGGACTACACCTGTCAATTCAAACATTTCTCGTAAGAAAGTTCTACAAACAACTATATCCATTAGTGCCAAAACAACTATACTATTCAGTAACCTTTTATTCTTTCCATTACACCTTTCAGGATCTGCAAACAGACAAGAGAATTGCTTTAATCCTTGATAAAGTTGTTGTGTATACATTTTTGCCAATGATGATATTCCTCAGGAGCTTGCATTAGTGGCCACCTCAAGATATTAGTTTGTATTTGCTGATGTTTGTTGCGACCTCTCTACTTCAACCACCATTTCTTGTCACTCCTAGTGATTTGGATTGTTTCCAAGCCTCATCGGTGTCTACTACTTCTACTTCTGCCCCTTCGTAGGTTTATCAACAATGTTGGTGTTGTATACCATCCACACCTTAGGCCCAACCATCCTCTCCTTCTGTGGTAGTTCATTCTTATCTTGACTTGCCTTGCTCTTTGTAAAGGTACATCAACCTCTACCTCACATCCTGTATTTCATTTTGTATCTTTTGATACTCTTTCTCCTAATTATAAGCAATTTGCCTTAGCTATATCTTTTGAATCTATTCTCAAGAATTATTCTAAAGCATTTACCCTTCCTCAATAGAAGCATGCAATGGATGTGGAAATGCAGGATTTACTATCTAAGGAAACATGGGAGGTCATTGACCATCCCAAGGAGATTCTAATTGTTGGATGCCGTTGGGTTTTCACCATCAAGTACAAACCTGATGATACTATTGATAGGCACAAAGCTTCTCTTGTTGTTCCTGGCTTCACACATACTTTTAAGGTTGATTATGTTGAAACCTTTTCTCCGGTTGCTAGACTTAATTCCATTCATGTTCTTCTTCTCTCACAGTCAACTAAGTCTAGACAGTAACTTAATTGGATGTTTGCAATATCTCTCTCTATAGTGATTTACAAGAGGAAGTTTCCCTGAAGCAACCTCCAGAACCTGTTGCTCATGAGGAGAATCAAGTTTATCGATTGAGAAAGGCAATCTCTGAACTCATGCAAAGTCCACAAGCATGATTTACCAAACTTAGTTCTTTCATGATCTCACATGACTTCAAAAAGTGTGCAGTGGACAACTTCATTTTTATCAAGTAGTCATTTGGTTACACTATTCTAGCTATGTATTTTGATGATTTACTATTGACAGGAAATGATGTTATAGGTATTGGTGCAATTGTTACAAACTAGTCCTCTATTTTCTTGGGATTATTTATTTGACTGCATCCTCCCGCCATACAGGAAATACTAGTCTGCTGCTATTTTGTGAAGTTTCTGTATAAATGTTCTGTCTTCTCTAGCTAAAATCTGTTTCTTTCAGTACACAGTTGCTGGGAATGAAGGTCCTACAGTTCTTCTTGTCCATGGTTTTGGAGCTTTCTTGGAACATTATCGTGATAACATTTCTTCCGTAGCTGATGAAGGATATCGTGTATGGGCAATCACACTCTTAGGCTTTGGAAAATCTGAAAAGCCAAACATTGTATATACAGAATTCATCTGGGCAGAGTTGTTGAGAGATTTTATAATTGATGTTGTTGGCGAACCTGTCCATCTTGTTGGCAACTCTATTGGTGGTATGCCATTTCAATGTGTTATGAATTCTGTTTAAATTAAAATTTTCTGTGGTATTTATTTGCTCTTCTGGTTATTCTGCATAATTGTTTTCTTTTATTTCTAGGCTTTGTTTCTGCAGTTGTTGCTGGACTTTGGTCTCCTCTAATAAAGTCACTCATTCTTATCAACACTGCTGGTTCAATTGTTCCAGATTATTCCTTGACTGAAATAACTGAGGCAAGTTACTTGTTTATCGCAATATTTTTATTTTTCATAGAAGTATTGTCTCTCATGTTGTACTTTACTTCACATAATCGTATTGATAAATGGATAGGTGGAATCATTAATTCTTATCACTGAATGTTTTTTGTTTCATTACTTCTTATTTGTATGATCGTTTTTATTCCCTTGGCATTAGAATGTTTTGAAAGATAGCATCTTTTTCTATCCTATTACTCTTATTTCTTGATAAATGTTCTCTTGGTTTTTCTTATTGATCCTTGTTAGATATTTTTTTTGTATGGAATGGAGAGAATGAATGTGTATTGCATTACTAATGATGGATTGCTTATAAATAGGGTTTTGGATTAACAAATATCCAATAACCCAATAACACACCCATATAATATAAAATATAAATGAATCCAATACACTCCCCCAAGTTAGAGCATATATATCTGTCGTAGCATATGTATCAATCATGTCTAACATGTCACAAACAGAATCATGAATTCTGGCATTGAGCCTTTTAGTGAAAATGTTTGTCATTTGATTAAAGGACTGAGTGTAGGGTATAGAGATGAGTCCATCACCTTATCATAAACTTAATGACAATCTACCTCTATGTACTTGGTATTCTCAAAAAAGTCAGATTTTTAGTGATGAATATGAAAGCTTGATTATCACAATACATGTGCATGGATACATCAACATCAAGGTCAGGCTCTATCAATATTAAGTGAAGCCACATCATTTTTCATTTATCAATGGATCAATGTTCTATCTCTGTAGTAAATCTAGTGACAATATTTTGTTTCTTATTGCATAATGTAACAAGGATACCTCCAACATAAATATACTATTTAGAAGTTGACATTTTTGAATGTATTGTATTTGAATAAACAGCAATATGCAAGTGACCATTTCTTCTATAAATCAATCCCTTACTAGGAGCTTTCTTGATGTTGACTAACACTCGCAAGGATCCCTACCAATGTACAATCTACAACTCATACATAAATTGACTAAATACTCCAACAATATATGCAATGTCTAGGTAAGGGATTTGTATTTACTAGTGTCTTCAAGAAGTGATGATGAACTATCCTAAAAGTCTAGGTTTTAATCAACTAAAGTGCTTTCTAACGTACACCTCAGAAGACCAGTCTCCTGCAAGAGATTTATTGCATACTTTCTTTAAGGTGGTGATATCCTATCTTTAGCGTAAGCAAACTTAATTCCTGGTCTTTGTGGCAAAATGCTGCTAAAGGTAGTCTTTAGTCTCCTAAATGTCTACAATATCATTCTCAATCAACAAAATATCAACACATGCTGCACATATAGCATACCCTCTTTGATTGTTCGTAAGTGGTCAACAATGCAATGCCAAAACCCACTAGCTATAATAATACCACTAAACTTCTCAAACTAGCCACATGAACTTTCCTTGAATCTATAAATAGCATTCTTGAGATAGTAAACGTAATTTTCCTTTTAGCAACATTTTCATAAACACCTATTCTATCTCCATACAGAAAAGCATTATGTGAGAATAAATGATGTGTTAAGGTTATATAGGTATTGTGGGTTTAGTCTGACATTCATTAAAGTTCTGTATCTTTTATGTAATTTTTATATATTGAGACCTTATGTTTGTTAATGGATATTTTACTTTCACCCATTTTTTGTGTTCCAATATGGGGTATCAGTGTTTAGATTTTAAGAGTCCAAATGTGTAAAAAAATCTAGGTTGTAAGAAGGGAAACCTTGGTCATCACCCTCTTCTCAACCACCATCATCACCAACAACTTTTGCCAACCCCCCTACACTGATCATCCACTTCTATGTAATTTTTATATATAGGGACCTTATGTTTGTTAATGGATATTTTACTTTAACCCATTTTTTGTGTTCTGATATTGTAGCAGTGTTTAAATTTTAAGAGTCCAAAAGTGTAAAAAATCTAGGTAGTAAGAAGGGAAACCTTGCTCATCACTCTCTTCTCAACCACCATCGCCGCCAACAACTTTTGTCAACCCCCCTACACTGATCACCCACTTCTTAGCCCATCCTTATCAGTCTATCACCACCCTAGCCCTCTTTCTAATTCCCTAGTCTGTCTTCCTCAAACAAGTGCAAAGTTAGAGGCAAACGGCACTTCTATCAAAAGCACTTTCTTCTTTTACTTCCCATCTCTCTCATATCCTGCATGCTACCAAAGCCACTAAATGTTTCTCCTACTCCATCCCCTCCCCTTCGCATGAGGTATTCCAGTTTGCCTTCTACACCACTATTGTCTACTGAACGATGGGGAAGTACAAGGAGCAAGATCAATTTTGTTACCTTTGCTACCAACAAAATAGGGGGAAACACTGCCGCCATCATTAGTTTCACAATCCTCTCCCTTCTGTCATGGCCTAATAATCCCCACACTATGAGCCTCTCTTCCACCCCATCATTTCCCTAACAAGTTTGTGGCATCAACGTGCCAACTACCAAAGTATGAGTTGCTAGCATTGCAGCTTCATTCAAGGAAAGAGGAAGAATCACCACTATTGCAGAATAATTGAGAAGAAGGTTGTTGAACATGTGATGTTAATAGAAAGAGAAACTGAGAAAAAGAGCAGAGAGAAAAAGAAAAAGGAAAGAAAAGATAAAAAATACAAAAAAGAGAGAGAAAATAGAAAAGAAGAAAAAGAAAAAAAAAAGGAAAGAAGAAGGACAAAAAAGAGGGAGAGAGAGAATGAGAGGAAAGAGAAATGGGAAGGAAAAAAATTAGGACGAAGAAAAAGAGAAATAAAGCAGAAAAATGCATTAGAAAAATCAAAAAAATGGCAGAAGTCAAAATACAAAAATAGTAAAAAAGATTTTAAAAAATCCAATGGAGAGATCACATTTATCTACCTACTTTCTATGTATAGATTTGTTTATCTATTTTATTGTTTCAGATATATATCTAAGTTATAGTCCAATATATCTCAGGTTACATTTTAATAGAAATTAATTAAGTTTTGTTTCAATATATATTACGTTTCATTTCAATAGAAACTAAGTTATAATTCAATGTATTTAAGGTTGCATTTTAACGTATATCAGGTTACATTTAATTTTATCAAGTTCTTTTTTTTTTTTGAACTTCCACCATTTTTATGTAATAATTTTTTATTTCTTCTTCTCTTTTTTTCTTTTTTTTTGCTTCTCTTTTCTCTTTCTCTCTCTTCTCTTTGCCCTACACCTTCGTCCATCTGTCACCCTCTACAACCTTAATGAGTGCAGGGGCAATGACAGTGAAAAAAGGAGGGGAGAGGGGGGGAGGGGAAGGTGGCATAGCAACAACATCAACACTTCAACAACTCAAATCCCGTCTCATCCATTAAGGCTTCAGTACCTCATAGGATTTCAATAGGATTGACAATGGCAATGAGCCCTACTACAAAAAATAGAAGAAAAGGAGGGAAAGGAAAGAGGGTGGGTGTGGAGAGAGAGGGGCGAACAATGTAAGGGGGGACGATGCCAGGTGCCAATGGCAAGAACGAGGTTTGGAGGGCCTCATGGCTTGGGCTAAACAGCACAAGAAAAAATAATAATAATAAGGGTGTCGATGATGGGAGAGAGGTAGGTTTTGACAGTGGCAGCACAATCCAGAAGTACAGGCGGATTTCATACTGACCACCCTCTTCAAAACCAATGCAGATCAATTTTGGATCTACCAACCCTCAAGCAACCATTCTAAAATTGATAAGTGACATGTTGAGAGATCCAACAATCCTGCTCATTCCATTACTGTTGACAAACCACTCCCCTATCTCAAGGTTATTGGAATGTAACAGTCACCCTCAACATTACAAATATGGGACATTTATAAGGTACACTCTCAAACTCATTCTACCCTTCTTAAGAATCTGACATTTTCCCACCTTTAGAATTTGATTTGAGCATTAGAGATTCTTTGACCATCCACAGATCATGGATACGAGAGAATTCTTTGTGGTTGTAGATCTTGATTCATTTGCAAAGCACATCCTCAACCTGAGCTTACTAAAACCTGAAACATGACTGTGTGTTGCAAAAACCAAGAGGAGCCTTGGGGGTTGTCCTCTATTTAAAACTTGACTTGCTTTCTTTAATTTGTAATATCAAACATGTAAATACATGACTTGATTTATGTGTAAGTTGCGTTAGTAAATGAGCCCCAATTTTAATGATCCTGATCTATGTGGAATTAAAATGCACAATAATAGATCAATATGTATTTCATAGTATTTCTATTTCAGGGTGGCCAAACTTCTGGGTTTGCATCATTAGCTGCTCGCCTGTTACTGGCTTACTTGCAAATACAAATTCAGCGTATAGTAGAGAATTACTACCCAACAGTAAACACCTTTGACCTTATAAACGGTTATGCTTTATCTTGCAATGTATGTTGATGATGCTGATTATAACTTTCTTTTGCAGAAACCAGAAAGAGTGGATGATTGGCTTATCAACCAACTGATAAGAGCCGTATCCTTTATCAACCAACTTGCTTACTGTTTAGATAATGCATGTTGAGTGACAATTAACTGGTGAATTAAAATTGTCAAATGTGTACAAAAAATCCACCCATACAAACTACCCAAACAGCATGACCCATATAGAAGGAAAAGACAAAACAGTTTCCACAATGTATCCTGGCCATCTCTGAGAATGTTAATAGAAATAGCCTCATTTCGGGCCAGCCAGATGTTCCAACAAGTGGTGTGAATAGCAAGCAACTTTCTTGGATCTTCAGCTAAGATCTTTCCTTTCAGCCATTGATATGCAAAATTAAGAGGGTCCTCTATAGACCAAATATTAAAGCTGCTACCATCTCCTTAGCTGTCACGTTTTCTGCACGCCACTGCTGTGAGGGTAATTAAAGATCAAATGATCTGCACCTTGTGAAAATGGTATCATTTTCCATGGCCCATTTGCTCTGTAACACTTGGTGAGCACCACAAAGTCCTTACCTTGTGGGGTGATTTGCACTTCCATACCAATTTATAATATTTCCATGGCTGTCTTGGCTGATCATGCATTGAGAAAGAACACTCTAATAGTGAACGTTTTCCTACCCTCACCCCAAAAACTCTTGTCAATTGAGTCGGTAATAAGCTGCAATGCATTGAGCAGATTCTCCAGAAGAGTTACCAGCCAGGTCATCTTTTCGTCTCTGATATTTCTCCTCAAATTAAGATTCCAACCCAAATGCTCATTTGTTGAGGTCGGCTGTCTGCACTACCTTTTTAACACAGGCCCATGGAGAACTAGTGAGCTCCTTGATTTTGGGGAATTGGCAGGCCAAAGGTATGTCATGAATCCATTTGCCATACCGGAACAGGGTTTTAACATGAACCTCTGATCTGACCTTGCAATAAGTATTGTCTTCCACACAAGCTCTATCCTGCATCATACTTTTCAACAAATGGGAGAGTTGTAGACCAACCCGTGCTTGTTATAGTATTGGTAGTCCCCCATACTTAGCTGTAAAAATCCTCACCCATAGTGTTTTATTTTGCTTCATAAATCTCCACCACCATTTAGCAAGCAAGGCAAGATTAGATGTGCAAAGAGATCTGATACCTAACAGCCTACACATATCTTTCCAATTTACCTTCATCCCAATGATCCCATGCATATCTGAGTTACCTTTGCACATTCTACATTATATTTACATTGCATCAATAACATCTAGTGGAAGCTTGAAAACTGACTGTGGTAGATGGGCAAGACAGCTTGTAATATGGATAGCATGACTCCACTCATAACTACTGTCCATGCATCCAGCCTGCCAGAATCCACTACCTTCTGACACATGTTTGCCTCGACATTAGCTGCAAGATTAAAAAGAATGGGAGATAGCAGATCTCCCTGCCTCACCCACCAATGCATTGCAAACCTCCTGATAGATCTGCCATTCAGTAAGGCAGAGACAGGTAGAAGCCATAATGCCTTAAGGCAATCCAGGGAAATTATATGCCTTAAGGCAATCCATCAAAAACTTGCAGCAAATATTATCAAATGCTTTCCTGAAATCTATATCTTGGCACATGAGGCTAGCTCTTTCCTTGCACATAGAGAACCTGTTGGGAAGCAACAAATGCATCCATAAGACATCTCCCATGCTGAAAGCACTCTGGTTAGAATGAATCAGCTTATCAAGCACTGCCATAACTCTGTTGGCCAGCACTTTAGCATCATGGAATTAATCATACTTATTGGTCTGTAATCCAAGATATTCTCGGCCCCTGAAATTGTGGGAATCATGAAAATAAAGGATTGATATATGGCATCACATCCAGCATCTCTCCCAGAAATGTTGCATTGAAAGTTCAATATCTCCTTCAGATGTCGTGGAAATGCTTGAAGAAAGTCATACAGAACCCATCTAGACCTAGAGATTTCTCTTTCCATTTGGAACACTGCAGACCTGATTTCATCTGAATAGAATGATGCACAGCAAGAAACGTCCCATCTTCTAAAGTCAGATTGGTATGCCTGTAGAATTCCATCTTGGCTTCCATCCACAGTACCTATTAAATAAATTATTATACAATTCTGTCACCTTGGATGCCATCTTATCTCCTTCAAATCTCTGTCCATTAATGCGAATTGTAGATACAGTATCACTTCTTCTTTGCACATAAGCACATTTGTGAAAATTCCCTGTATTATTATCCCATAAATGCAGCAAAGTCACTTCTGCCTCCAAGATCTCTCCAAGTTCCCATTTGGCCCGAAAACTGTCCTTTCTCTGTCTCAGGGATCTGCTGGGACTCCTTCAGAAGCTGGATGTGATTTAATAAATCTGATTGTGCTTTTTGATTTTTTCATTTGTCTGCCTTTTCCTTTCTATCAATGCCTCCTTAAGTAGCCTCAATTTGACAGAAACCTTCTTGAACCCATTCCCCTCCACCTCAAAACCAGGTCTTCAAAATCCTTGTCTTTCATCCACTTATCCTCCATATCGAAAGGGCCTTGAAATCTGATGTCTACTATGTCAATAAGAAGCAGAACGTGGTCTGAGCAAGGCTTAGCAAATCCGACCTCCAAAGCCTGCAGAAACTTCAACTCCCTTTCCAAATTGATTAAAACTCTGTCAATCCGCTATTGGATAGGCTGCTTCTGCAGGCTTGACTAAATTATATTTGTGATTCTTCACTGAAAAATGACTCACTGTTTCCTCCTTGATTAAGCAGCCAATGACAAATTTTATATACAATTAGTTCATGGGGGTAAACTTTATGCTATAATTCAAGTGAATCTCATACTGAGCTTTATGATTTGCTTGATTTGGTATCATTGTTTTGCATATTTATTTTTTATTGTATGTTGTACATTGTTCGTGACCTTGTTCTATAAAATTTTCTGAAAGATTTCATGCTAAAATGTACCCTCTATTGGTGAAAAATCCTTGATTTATTATAGTCACATGATCCTGGTGTGCACAGAGTCTTAGTGAGTGTATTCAATTTCAAGCTATCAGTCCCTCTTAATTTTCTGTTGGACTCTTTTGGTGGAAAGGTTCTGGTAATACAGGTAAGTTCTCTGCGCCAAAAGTTGCACACTCATTATACTTTATTGTGTTCTGCATTCAACTTCTTTTTTTTGCATCAAATCCAGGGTACTAAAGACCCACTTTCCAAATCTGAGTCAAGACTTTCTTCATTCAGAGAAAACTGTGAGGGCATAACAATTATAGAACTAGATGCAGGTATGCCAATTTCCCTTTTTAATATATCATACTGGTTATTTATGCCACTTCTCGTTAGCATTGGTCAGTCATTACATGAAATAGGTTCTGCTTTTAAAAGGACAGTTTCTAAATCAGAGATAAAAATTTGTATGTATATATGATTCCATATGTAAGCCACTCCAATAAAACCAATTAATGGTGTAATGCTTGATTTATTAATTTTGACACAAAACATGCCTTATCATTCACCTATACTAGTGAAAGGCTCATGCAATTTTGCATGGGCAATAGTTATTCATACTATTGATTTGTATTGAATATAAATTAATTATTAAACAATTTCTTTTCATTGCTCACGATTGTTGGCTGGCCATTGACACCTTTGGAGATGTTGAGAGGAGAGGATGGTAGCCACTGAACCGCGGAAGGGGTTAGTGTGACTGGTTTGGAGAGTGGTGTTGGTGCCTTTCCATTAACAATTATTCAAAATTATGAAATTATTTTAAAATCAGTAAATTTCCTATAAAATGATGTTTATAGCATTGTATAGTTTGATCTCCATAAAAACATCATTTACATAAATAAACTATCTTAGATCCACATAAAAATCATTCGAAATTAAAGAAAAAGTTCTTGAAATCTATAGAAAACATGAAAAACTTTGCAAAAATTTTATATCTAAGCCGTACAGCTTCAAATATACATAGATCATAAATTATTCTAGTAAATACGTCTTAGATCCAATTAAATATATATGAGATGCAAGAAAAATGTTAAGAGGCATTAGATCTGGGCATTTACTTATGAAATCTTCAAAAAAAATCATCATTTACATTTAGTAGTGCATACCTATATCTATGAAAATTACAAAAAATTGGTAAAAAAATTAGAAAAACCTTAGGCTTACGTATTTAATCTTGAAATCTACACATTATTTATAGAAGTTCTAACAAGTAAACATACCCATATACACAATGCTAATTAAACACCACATGGATCCATTTTCTGCTTCAGTGTGCAAGCATCTGGCTCATTAACTATGGTAACCTCATATGCTTGGGGTAACTAAATAAGTGAAAAAATGGTTAATAATCTAGCTTTTTATTTGAATAATTTGAACTAGTTGGACCAACCAATCCTGTTGATTGGCTGTCCAAGTTTGATTGCCCCCTGGTTGAACCATGAAAATGGTCCAGCATTTCCAACCAACCCTGTTGACTTTTTTCCGAATAATTGTATTCAATGGTTAATTTACTACTGTTTAAGATATAATTCTCAGATTACTGTCTGTTATTGCTACTTTTGCTAAAACAATTGACTTTTTATATTCCTTTATGTATTTGTTGAGTTATTAAGTTTGTTATATTATTAAGTCTGGTGCAAGCTATATGGCATATGCTCAAACTTGTAGGGAAGTGTGACAATAATGATATATTAGAGTTATATAGGTATTATGAGTTCGACATTGGTTAAATTTAATTTGTCCTCTTTATGTAGCATTTATACATAGAGACCTTATCGTTGTTGATGGAATTGTTTCACTTCCATCTATCTCTTCTATTCTCACGGAAGTCATTATAGGTTCATTAAATTGGCTTTTCAATAGTATTGATTACGTTGGATGGATACTGATTTTAATTCTAGATTTTTTGATTTGATATAATATCTGATGAACCTATGATTTTTTTACAACTTTTATTCAGATTCTTGAAAGCATGCACAATTTATTTAAGTTCAACCTGAGACTAGCCCACTTCAATCCTTCTGAGCTTCTCTCGTTTTGGGTTAGGATTGAGGGTCCTAAGATTTGGATCTCAAGTTTGTCTAGGTGTGCCTCATTTTTCTGTTGCTTGAAGCTAAATTTGAAAAGTGGATGGACTTGATAAATATCAGCTCATCTTATTTTCCGCACGTCTACATATATGGGTGGTCTTTGAACACAAGTGAAGCATCCAATAGATTCTCAATTTCCTTAAAACGTCATATAATAAATGCTCAATTTTTATATCTAGGGAGTTCAAAGACTGTCAGGTGCCTTACATTTTATTCTCAATTAATTTTAGATATTATGTCAATAAATTTTCATAATGAAAACATTTCCAAAAAAATTTCATAATGATCATTTTTGTTGTGGGGAGAAGAAAATGGCATCTATCATGTGCGTGCATGTTCTGCAATATTCAAAGTATCCCTTGCATCTCCAATTTTTTAGTTGGAAAATGTTTTCTAGTGGTACCACTATAGTTGCTTTTTTAGTGATGTCTTATTTTTTAATGGTTCAAATTAAATTTGAATTATCTCAATAACTCATCTAACTGGCATAATCGTAGTCTTCCTTTCCATATACATCGTAACTCCTATTATCCAGTTGATGTTCTTAAGTTTACACCTACAAAACATTATATTTAATGACATCAGCGACAACATCTTTCTCTTTACCTTCATTGATTAAGAAGTTGTAAATGTTTTTATTAAGATTCTCGTAACATAGTTCTGCCTTTTTGAATCATTCATTTATTGTCTTTTGAATTTCTCTTTGATATCTCTTTACTGTATATATATGAAAAAATGACTTAGGTGATATTTGTGCTTTTGAAATTAACAGAAAATAATGGAAAATGACAAAAATTTTAACTATTATTTCCTATCATTTCATATAATTTCACATAAATTACAAAAGCACAAATATAACAAGTTAGGTACCACTGGTAAAATAACTCTAGTGATGTTACTAGAGAATTAACTTTCTTTTTACTTGAGAAAAGTCAAAACTTGCACGTGATTCTTCTGCATACTCAACATTTTAGATTCTATTTATTAGCATCCTTCTGCCACTTGCTTATTTTTGATGCCATAATCTATTCATAATTTGCTAGTATACACGTCGATGAACATTTTTCTTATGTGAAGCGTGATTCGCCATTTCAGGACACTGCCCTCATGATGAGCTGCCAGAATCAGTAAACACTATCATAACCAAGTGGACAGCATCTGTTGAGAATATTCTTTGCCCTGTCGTATAGTATACTCAGACGGTGTTTGTATTTTTAGAATTAGTAGAAAATTATGTAAAATAATAAAAAATAATAGTTAAAATTTTCGTCATTTCTTATTATTTTCTACTAATTTTAGAAGTACAAACAACTTATGAATATTCATCCATTGGTATTCTGTGTAACCATGTTTTTTGGAAAATGTTTCTACTCACATTAAAAGCCTGGCTAGAAGTTAAAAAAGGATACAGACATATGCATCCCTCTCTGGAATAAGTTTATATGAAGAGAGAAAAAGATACCGATCTGAGTGGCGAGTCCTCTTGCATGCATTCAGGTGAAGTCATCTAAACTTGTAAAGTTTAGTTCTTCTTTAGTAGTCCCATTGCCAAGTTACTCCAGTGCATGCTAAAGCCAGCTCTTAAATGCAATTGTTAAAGTTTTTAAGTTACACAAAATTTTTAATTTAAATTCAACCTTAAATGCAAATGTTGTGCATTGTCAAGTGAAATACATGGCATATACCACAATGTTTGACTATGGTTGGTTTGATAATAGCATGATGCAGAGCGCTCCAGTCTACAATTGATTGGTGAACTAGTATCCAAATGAATTTCCATCTTATTGCGCGGAACTCTTCTCTGATGATCAAATCGCGGCCCTCTTACCATCGGGTCAGGAACTAAATGAATTGTTCTAGTTAGCAAGTGAATTTTTCGTTTGACAACCTTGTCGACTCTACCGGTAACAGGGTAAAGTTTGACGGTAAGTTTGTAAATCTCTTTAGTAGTCTCGGTTGCTTGTACTGGTGTTTATCTTTTTGTAAATTTTTTTTTTTTTTAAAAAAAAAAAACACTGCCCGATTGACATGCTGATACTTAACATGTATCATTCCATGCATATTTTCCTGTTTTCCACGAGAGAATGTTGAGAAGAATATTCAAGAAAATCCATCTTATTCTGTTTTAAAGTACAAAGCTTTCACCTCTTCACAAGCTGCTTTGTCTTCATCAGCGAAGCTCTCTTGATCCTTGAAATCATTTAAAATTAATTGAATCCATTATATCATAAAATAAGAACAAAAGAATTCGATAACTTAACATATGTAGAAAGGCAAATTAATAGAAATGGTACTCATTTAGGCTTTTGAATCGACGAAATTTTTTTTGCTCAGTCACAAGTTGAACGGTAATGGTACTCATTTAGACTTTTCATGGCCTAGTGATCACAAGGTATACAGTGATCACCAAACACAATCCAAAATTCTTCACAAATTTTTCAGGGTTCATACGCTTGCTTTTGGAGTCGTGATTCTGTAATTTTTAAAAAGCTGTGATTTTTTACCAAAATGTGATTTGAACTACATCAAGCAATACTTTAGGAATTGCGATTCTTCTGTAATTTTGCAAAATTGGGTTTCATACTAAAATGTGATATGAAATGTTCATCAAACGATACTTTTTTTTTAATACAACCTTTTGCTGTTCTATATGATATCAATACAGGGTGAAGTCAAAAGTGAGAGAATAACAAGCAGAAGGCTATTGTTTTCCGATTAGTTTAATTTTGTGAACTCAAAATTATAATTCCAACAGTAACTTAAGATGGATCATTTTTAATGGAGCTATATTTCATAAACAAAGAAAAATGATAACACGTAGAAAACTATAAAAGCATACAATGAAAAATAGAGGTCTTGATTAAAATGACAGGTTGTATATATTATCAACACACGACGACATGCGTACGATTCGTTCAAAATGTATTTCAAGCCTAAAAATAAGAAGCAATTGTGAATTGCAAAGACTGAAAGGCAGAAATACGGATTGTCAATTGCATCGGAACGCTGACAAAAAAACCAAAGTGAATTTTCGGAATCTGCGAGTCTCATTGACAGACAACCCACCGAATAAAACCTCTCAAAGTCCACTTCTACCAAAAATTATAAAAGGAAAAAAAAAAAAAAAACTCTTATAACAAAAATGCAAACTCTTCTACCAAAAAGAGTCTCAGGCACCATTGTACAGTTTTTGAGGAATCATTGCTAAATAATGTCACGAGCACAGCTATCGCTTGATTAAATGGAAGGGTACGGGAAAACGAGCACAGCTATCGCTTGATTAAATGGAAGGGTACGGGAACATGGTCGGAAAACATATGCCATCCAAACTCCACTATCTAGACGACAAGTACTGGATCAGATTCATATGGTACAGTGGAACAGCACGGTCAAGTTTCATGTGAGCTGATTTATTAGTCAGTTTTCTTGTCTGCCGCATCGGCATCAAGAGCTGCAAGTCGCTCGACCAAAGGAGGGTGGGAATAATGGTAAGTCGAGTACCATGGATCTGTGTTCATGGCCGAGAGGTTCTCCTCCTGCAGAACGGTAAGAAAAATGGTTTTTTTTTTTTTTGCTTTCATGATCGACGGCCTAATTGAAGAACATACCAACAAATTTAAATTATAACTTCGAAAGCTGAAAATTAAATGGATTTTTCACATCATGCTCGTTCATCATGAACCTTAGGAAAAATGTAAAAATCCACACAGGCCCCAATAAAGGACATGTACAAAAGAGCAATTAGAAAAGAGTACCAATAAGATATATTGATATTATAAAGGACATGTACAAAAGAGCAATTATTAGTATTAAAACTATAAAAGAAACTAAAGAATGTTCTATATGCATAGGTTTACATATCTATTTGTCTTAGGTTATGGATGAAATAACCAAGGAAATTCTAAGAGAAATACACTAGTGTATGTTATCTGATGGTGACATAATTTTAGCTGATGAAAAAAATTAAATTCATGCAATCTAATAGAAGACTTGGCAATAAACAAAAATATTTGGAAAAAAAAAGATTTATACAGCCAACCTTACCTAATGGAATTACAACTCAGATTATGGTTGTATTTTAAGCTCTAGCCATAAAAATTGCAAATTAACATATATTTTCTGGGGACAAACGAAAATACACATATGGGATAATTGTAGAAGTCCCGAAGGGTTCTAACCAAGCAACACACAACCAACTTGCGTTGAGGACAATACACAACTATGTATGGTAGTAATAAACGGTTTTATTTGTTTGAAGTCAATGCATTAGGGTTCCAGGATTAAAAGAGAGATTGTTGCAAACCATGGCACATAAAATGAAGACAACCACACAGGGCCATCAACTTCCACCTGACCTAACAAGTTGCATGCCCACCAAGTCACCTCCAACACACCCACTCCTGCTACCTCTGACACATGATGAACCTACACCGTGGAAAATCCCTCTATTTCCTTCTGGCCACCTGAGCCACTAGCTAGCCAAAGGGAGAAGAGAGCATATAGCATCCCTAAACAGATGCACACAACCTCCAGCCCTTCGAAAACAAAGCAAATGGTACAAGAGACCATCAAAGTTTTAATAACAAGGATAAAATCACATCTTAATGAAGCAGCCCACCGACAAAGCTAAGTAATAAGCACACATGTCCAGTGAATGTCTTAATACGAACATCTGGTTGTAGAAAACACTATCACTCCTAAACATCCATATACTCCACCAAATCACATGACTCATTAGAACCTTCATTTTGAGGTTGAGATCTTGCCCTTTGATATAGTAACCAACTTTAATTCGAGCAATAATCTGAAGTTAACTCACTTGAACCACTTCATCCAGTTTTCTCTCACTTCTCTTGAAGTCATACATTGGAAATTTGAAGAACAGATGCTGAACATCCACTGCGAAATCATGAAGGGCAAACAAGATCTTGGACCTATTCATTACTTCTGTATCGCTTGGTAAATAATTCATCCTTTAAACAAGAACCACATTAAAGGGTGATTTGCATGCCCACAGTGTCTTGTGAGGGCTACTTCACGATGGACTACAGTTGTCTTGCATAGAAATCCACCATGGGGCTCAGAGGTAGAGGATAAGCAGACAGGCAGATGATGCTCGTTATGGAGATAAGGAGCATCCAAAAGGAAAGAGTTGATGTTAAAAATCCTTTAGATTCCTTGTAGTAAAAAATCTCATGATCAAAACATGTATGCTGAGAATGACCAATTATCTTAGACAGTAGACTATAGATCTTTGAAGGTAAACATCTCTGGAAAAAGTTCACACAGCCCGGTCCAATAAGCAACGATCCAAAAAGAACAATATTCTTGAACTTTCCATCAATTGGAACTTCAGATTTGAATGGAGAAAATGGAAAAGATCTTTCACATTCTTCCAAAATGGTATGCACTTCAAAGGTCTTGAAATACCCCGCATTTAAGACCATATATGCCATAGTCATTCTTGACCAACGCAGCCTTTTCCAAACACTAATCCATTTGCCTTTTAGTGCCCTATTGAAGAGCCATGAGACTCAGTACACAAATTCGGACCACTGCAACAATCAAAAATATAAAAAAAATCCAAAAACAAATTCATGAGAAAAAACGGTAAATTTCACAAATCCAATTCTTATTCCATTTGCCCTCTCTTGCATGTGCACATAGGTGGTAGGAAGTGTGATATGGGTTTCAATGACACTCTCCCATACAATTGCACATATAGCATTTTAAGAAGACCAAATGTCCAGATGCAGACAACCTCATGACTGTATGCATGGAAGAGACAGCCCTTCTTTGTCATGTCATTGGCACCACAAAACACGGTTGCAAATAAAATCTCCATCTCCACATGATGAGAAGACGAAAATAATGTTTCCCCAAGCAAGGTTACAGAAAAATTCAAGACTCTAGAGATCTAAAATGTTGACCAATTGTCAGTCTTCCTGTGTTACTGTAGAAATGTCACTGTGCCCCATATGTGCAACCTGTTGACAGTTCCAGTAACAAGATCAAACCAACTTACGTAAAGCACAAGTAACAACTGAGAAGGATGAGTAAGTAAATGATGATGGCCACAAAAATAACCACACCATGAACAAGGTTAGTTGTCAAACCATCATTGGTATAGTTTGAAGGTTTACGAACCCTTTTGTGTGGTAGAAGTTTAACGACAAAAGGATTCCCGATACCAGCTGCAGTCAAAGTTCAATCACAACAAAAAGGACTCACAACACTCTCCACCACACAAAATATGCTCTCTCACTTGTATGACAGACGCAAATGAAGGTTTGTGTCCTTTTTGTGTTGGTGATTAGTTGCATTTACGGAGGAAGAAAATGTATCCACCACAAATACAACACATCCATTGATAGATATATCCAACATCCTGAATGATGGCAGCTGAAGGTAATTCCGAGAAGAATTTTCAATCCTCTGGTTCATTACACAGATGCAAAGCTAACCAACAATGATTGATCATAACATGCATCCCCAAAGGAGAACTCTTAGAGAAGTTTATCCTTGATATTGTCAACATTTCAAAGTAAAAAAAGGGGCAAACCTTAGTGTACGAGGCTCCTCCCAAAGACCACTTGGGAACTGTCGAACTGACTCCTACTCCCCAAAGACCACCCAAATGCAAGACACCTCCAAGGAAGTGCCCATCAACGCCTCCCTACTAAGCCCCTGCAACCTGCCAAAAGGTCAAACAATCTTCTCAAGGGAGTTGCACCAAAGATCCAGGGGAACCCCCTAAGAGGTGGAGCCAAACTCTCAAGCAAAAAGACACCACCATCGCCCTCAATCAAGATCAACACAAGATGCCCATCCTTCACCATACCTTCCTAAAGCCCTTGTTTCTTCCAAACCAAAACAGGAGACTACACCAACAAGTCACTACCATATCTTTTTATCACCCAGCCCACATCACTTCCCCATCTTCTCTAGAGCCAACCCATGATGCCTCCCTCCTAAAACTTGGCACAGCAAGCAACATTGCAGACGAGCCTGCCATAACCCACCTCCAACTGCCACCCCAGATTGAGTCTCCCCCAACCTTCACAACGTGAAACCACTCCACCATCCCCTTCCAGGAGCAGGCCGATGCTTGATGTGCCAGCTGACGACAAGATATACAATAACAAACTAGGTCTCAACAATGCCCCACTCAATGCCTAAATCCTACATATTGTAGGCATTGATTAGATTTCCACCAATCCTGTTGCCACCCTAGTATGCACCCCTCAACCTCCTCACCAGACAAAGCTGCATTCCTTCTCCAAACCTCCCATGCAACTTCTGGACATGAGTAATTCTGGCTCGTCAATAACATATTGGTTTGAAAAGAAACTACGCTACATTCCACCAATGACAGGCATAAATCCTCTCAACAACCAAATACAAGGATGACCGTCTTTGAACATTTGCAAGATAAACTACACTGCTTTCAATGAGGTTATTTGGGGCATGACCTCGAAATTGAACAGTTCAGCTGATAATTACTAGCGTCTAGAAAAACTTGGTACTCTACAACATCCAGAAAAGTATGATAAAATACAAATTGTGCAAAAAAATATTATAAATCCTATGAAAACCTTACCTGCAACTTGATTAGTCCAGCTCGAAGTGGTTTAGCATATCCAAGCTTCTTTGCAAAAGCATCAGCCTGACATGATTGAAGAAATAAATATAAATACTCACCAAAATCAAAACGATAAATAATCACTACACAAACTAAGAAAAAACATTCACCTGAAATTCGAATGTCCTGCTTACAAGATTCATACCAAAACTTGCAAGGTGATAAAGGGGTATAACAGTATGCTGCAAAGCACGTAACCAATATCATGAGCATTACTCATATTTTGATTTAGTCATCTTTTATCTTGAAATTCATAATATAACTTAGACAAAAAAGTTGACAAGTCATTATACCAGCAACAAATGGTCATCTTCAACTATATTATAAATGTGGGAAGAAAATGAACGAGTTACTGTTGAGTATTGATTAAGGAAGAATTACGTGCATATACAGGTTTTTACAAATATACTTTATTACATGAAGATTAATTTAATACTTTAACACTCTCCCACAAACTAAAGCATACAAATCAATCATCTCGCTTCTTACATTAAGATTAGTAATGATTAGGCAACAAGGAAAGGGAAAAATATCAGCTAGTTGGATAGATGAAGATATCTGCACTCAAAACAATATTTCTAACAAAATGAAAATCCAAATTTATATGCTTAGCCTCACATAAAAAATTAAACTGCTTACCATTAAGATAGCAACTTGATTGTTGCAGTACACAGATTTTGGTTATTTTGGAGAAAAAAAATCAACCACGACTAGAAAAGTCTAATCAACTGAGGTTATTTAGGGCATGACCTTGAAAATAAATAGTTCATTCAAAAGCTCTTTGAGCCTGTTACAGTTGTGTCTCAATAGTAAGGTGATAATCACAACTCACAAACACATCAGAATTCATGTATTTTACCCTACAATGTAACCTCAATTTGTAGACATCTAGTGCCTAGATTTTAGATAGAGAAAAAACTAGAAACTCCTAAGTCCTAACATTCACCACCTTGTTGTGTGGAAGTAAGAATGGAACCCAGTCAACATTCTATGTTTATTCTCCACCCAAACCCTTGGTAGCAATAACTCCATCAAGAAGAAGCAACAGTGGCAAAAGGAACCAAACACATTTTGCAACAAGAATTCCTTGTCACCACCCCTTTAAAGAGTTGTCTAGGGAACACCATGTTGGACCAACATGTGCAAATGCCAGTAAACATGATATATTGCATTGACATTTGAATGACATGAACCCAATATTGTAGATGAGAGAAGATACTCATAAATGAAGGGATTGCAGGAACATAGATTGAAAAACCTTATTATGTTCAATGAAACTTGACGTGTGCACAAATAAACACAATAGTGGATGTCAAACGTCATCACAATCATCTTTCACATGTAAGAGATTGGGATGCACCTTTTGTGGAACCAATATTTTTGTTGGAAACGAGTCACCTAACCCCAATGACACGGACTCTCGTGTGCAATAGAAAATGAGACACGCCATTGACATGGATGATTGCATAATGGAAAATGACATGCCCCATTACCTTTTTTTTTGACATGCCCCATTACTTGACATGGATGTGACAAGACAAATGCTTGAATAAGCAATATGCTCAAAATTAGCAAGAACCAAAGTGAATGAAATATTTTCTTGCATACTTATATTAATATTTTTAACCTTTTATATTTTTATTTCAATAATTACGTGACAAATCTTCTATTTTCATTTCTAACATTACTATTCCAGTTTGCCAATAACTAGATTACTGAATCAGTTCATTCTGAAAACCATAACTACTAAAACTGCCAGAAAAAGCTACCAGAATTGAGAACGAAACCTCAATGAGAATTACCTGGAAGATGATGATGCCAATAAATACTGGTTGAGTCTCAAAGCCAAAACTCAGAAACAAGTCCTTGGAGTTCCTCACAAGTGTATATCCTCCAAACTGCAAGAGCATCAAAACCTAAAAGAGGTAACAAGCAAACAAGTATTAGCTATTTAAAAAATATGATAAATCATATACCTAAGCAATTTGCACAGATGTGACTAATAAACATCATAGTCAGAAAAAATAATGTTAGAGAGTGTAATAAATGGATCCTTATTAGGATCCCAAGTAAAGTTAGGTCTTGTGTGTGGGTTTAGTCCTACATTGTTTATCTTGCATTAATTTATGTTATGTAGCTTCTATATATAAAGGTCCTTATGCTTGTTAAGATCATTTAACTTCCACTTCTTTCTTGATTGTCATATGGTATCAAAGCTTAGATTTTGAGAATCTAACAGTATGAGAATCTAAGTAAAAGAAAAGGGAACTCTAACCATTGTTGGCCACCCTCCTCCCCACCCCAAAACTCTAACCAGAGAAGGAACCCCAAACTTCACACCAAGCCACCACATGCCATCTCTTTAGTCCCCATTGCACATTGTCTCACCAATCCCTTACATCAAACCACGTGCACATCATCTCTAATCTCCCCTCCCCCTAGCCCTCGACTTGTGTGCATCTCCATCACTGTCACCAACTGCTATGCTTACCTCAATTGTGCTCTTCTCCTGCCAGCTTGAAGCATCCATCCCTACCTCCCCTATCATTTCCCACCAATAGTCAAGGATCTACCACCACACCCACTGCAACCATTAACCCCTCCTCTGTCCAACACCACCAAGGCATCCACCTTGGTCACACCCAACCCCTTTGATGACCCCACAAGGGCCTTCAAATCACTCCTGTCATTGCATTACCCTCTTCCACCACTGTCTGGCATTCTCCCATGTCATTAATCCCCTTCCAAGGGTTCCACCGTGGCCGTACACCCCTTCTAGGGGCTTTTCTATAGCAAACAGCCCTACCTAGGGTCATCAAACAGAAAAAGGGGAAGGGATAGTGAACTACATGTTAAAATACAATACAAAAAAGGGGAAAGAGAGAAGGAATGCACCACATGATTATGTTAAAACAGGGAAGGAAAGGGAGAAAGGAAGAAAACGAAGAAATTTTTCATAAAAAGTGGATGTTGAAAGCAATGGTAGAATTTTAAATACAACCATATCATCAACCACCAATTCTTTGCTTGGTTTTTGTATGAGTGTCAATGTTGTAGTGATCTTGCTCCACCAAAATAGCGTTTATTCACTATAAGTTTCTCAAAATTAGGCAGTGTAGCTCCATCACTACTTTGGATGGTTTCATGATATTTTAATCTGTAAGAACTTCTATTTACATGTTTGTTTCTCTTCTTGCATTAGCAAGTGTCCTTATGTTTGAGCTTGTCAAATATCTAATATGGTGTTATTAACCAAGTCAAGTTCATCAGAGATCGTGCCTACTCATTGTGCAATCAAAAATTTTGATTGCTGCTTCTATTTGCATAGTTACTACTATTGCCACATCCACTACAATAACCAATACAGTTCTTATCTATCCAATGTCTATTACAACCAAGGTTTCAAATATTGATCTGAACCAGTGAAAAATCATTGATCTAGATTGGTTTTGAAGATTGTCGGTGCAAAATCCACCTGTACTTCTGCATCATGCTGCCACTGTTGAAACCCACCTCCCTCCTGTCATCGACACCCCTCCCTCCACATGTACATCATCATCACTCCACATGATGAAATGTAACCTAATATATAATGAAACACAATTTGGTTTCTATTGAAATGTAACCTAACATATATTAAACTACAACCTAGATTCTATTGAAATGTAGAATGATATATATTGAAATGTAATCTAATTTCTTTTAAAATGTAACCTAAAATATAATGAACCTACCCTATGTTTTTTTAAAAAATACTCTGATTTATTTATGGGCCAAGGGCATGGTTTCAAAAATCGAGACGGATCGCCAAAATTTCCGCAATCCGTCTTGGACTTCATTTTCCTCAATACCGATTTACTCAATATTGATGGACCGAACGATCCGTCGTTGAGATGCCACGTTTTGGCGATCCATCTCGAACTTCATTTTCCTCAATACAGATTTACTCGATATTGATGGACCGAATGATCCGTCGTTGAGACGCCACGTTTCAACAATCCGTCTCAGACTTCATTTTCCTCAATATCCATTTACTCGATATTGATGGACCGAACAATCCATCGTTGAGACGCCACGTCGGCATCGCCGCCTTGAGTTGTTGAAGTCTTGAAGATGTCGTCACGTCGATAATGTTGCCAACCTTCGCCAGGATCGCTAACACCTCCTCCGACTCTAGAAGACACTGCCGGTTGCAGAAGAGTCATTGTTGAAGACTGATACCCATCATGCGCGATTGCAGATAAGTGCAAGCTTCAATGGAAGCTCGGGGAAGAAGATGCCAAAGACATCATGTAGGCAACACGTGAGAAGGAAAAAGAAGAAAAGAAAAAGAAAAAAAAGAAAAAACAATAAAAAGAAAAAAAGAAGAAAAAAAATTAAAAATAAAAATAAAAATTATGTTTTAAAAAATAGAATTATTTAAAAATAAAAAAATTTAAACGTTTTTAAAATTTATGTTTGCTAATAAATAACATTAATTTCATGTATATTATCACATTTTGTATGTTCAACTTTTTAAAATTATTTCATTGAAGAATTTGTAAAATATATGATTACATTATAAGAATATAAATTTATAATTTACTCTAAAATATTATAATTAAATAAGCTTTTAATTATTAAAATCATTAAAAATGAAATCATTTATTTCTATATGTATAATTAATATGTCTAATTCCTTTGCTTTTTAAATCATTTGTCAATAGTTTATTTTACTTATTTTTAAATAGTTTAAAACTTTTTTCTTACATGTGGCTAAAGTATATTTATCTAATTGGTATTTTATGTTTGATAATTACCTAAAATATTTATCTAAGTGGTCTTATATACTTATCATAATTTATCATATTTTATCTAAATTAAAATTTAATGTTTTATGATCGTTTCCACAAAAGTATTGTGTTTCCACCGATAAGATCATTGATCCTCAATATATTTCCCTTTTTTAGGGGATCGATCCTCGATACGATACCGAGATTTAAAACCTTGGTCAAGGGCCCAACTAAAGAATAGGATACAAGCAAGGAGGACTAAACAAAGATCTTCCCAAAAAAGAATGAAATAATCATTGGATAAAGAAACCTAGCAGACAAGGAAGCCTATATTTTATTGAAATGTAACATGATATATATTAAAACATAACTTGAATTTTAAATCATTTGTCATTATGATTTTTATTTATTTGTACATGACTTAACACTTTTTTCATACATGCAACAACTATATTTTAATCTAATTGACATTTTATGCATGATAATTTTCTAGAAGATTTATCCACGTATTTTTATACTTTTATCATAATGTGATCTTATCCCAAAGTTTCAAGTAAAAATTTAGAATTTTTGGTCATTTTTGTAAAAGTATTGTGTTTCCACTAATAATGATATTTGAAATCTTGATTTTAATTTTCTATATTTATTTTTTGTCATTTATTGTTATTTGAGTTTGTTGCAAGCTAAAAATCCTTAGATACTCTAGCTTGAGAGGGAGTGTTAGCGTGTACTATAAATGAATCCTTATATGAATCCTAAGTACGGTTAGAGTGTATGAGTTTAGTCCTACATTACTTATCTTGCCTTAATCCATCTTGTGTGGCATCTACATATAGAAATCCTTTTGTTTGTTAATAAGATCATTTAGCTTCCATCTATTTCTTTATTCTCACAAAGAATATCTGAAAACTGATTTGTTGTTGAAGTATTGCAGAGTTTGCAAATGCTAAACATCATTCATTAAAGGCTAAGTTACTCAAAAAATAATTTTTCTCCATGTTCATTACTACATAAAGGAAGTTTATGTATAAAATGCCGATGATCTAATATATAATGGTAAGACATCATGGAATAATGACAAATAGTGTAATCTAATGGAATATAAGGAATCACACAAGGAAAGAAAATAAAGCAACTTTTGCATTTAACGAACTTGTACCTGCACAGCAGTGAATGAATATAATGTATGATTTAGTTTCCAGTGACCCAGTTCATGAGCGATAACAGCAACAACTTCATTATTTTCACACTGAAATGTCAAATTTTTAAAATTTTAGACACATTACACATTTTTTGAAAATGCTAGCCACATTATGCTTTGTGACAACACAAAAAATAGCTAGCAGTAGATTGATTCGTTAGCAAACAAAAAGGTCTCTATATGTAAAAGTGACAGAGAATACAAATAAGTAATACAAAACTAAACCTACATACAAAACACACATAATATTTTACTTCTAACACTTCTCCTTGAGTTGAAACATCAGCTTGCAAGAGACTTAATAACAATTCAAAAAACTTAAAGGTTTATTTGTATTTTTTAACATTGAAATAGGAAAGGTACATAATTTCTTACATTTTTAAAAAGCAGTTCTTTACAAATTTCTAAAACATGATGTTTTTAGTGTAAACTGGTAGGCTAACATTTGAAACTATGTTCCTTCAATACAATAACGTGGATTATTAATAATAAATACATTAGTCAATACAAATAGTAATCCATACATTACAAAAAGAAAAAAAAATGTATTTTCTCTAGAGTCCTTTACACAATCAGTACATTCTTTTCGATATGCTTCAAAACCAATGGTTTGCATTCCAATTGACAACCTATTTGCAACCATTTCTAGAAAAACAAAGAGAGGTATATCACACCTGTTGAATTAATGTGTCATAAAGAACAATGCGCTTGTTCTTGAAAAAACCATACATATATGCCTGCAAATTTCATTAAATCATTGTCAGAAAAGGGCATTCAAAAATAAAATAAAATAAAAAACAATGCACATAAACAGCAGAAATTCAATGCAAACTGACCAATGAGAGAATAAAAAACAACCAACAATGCTAAACAGTCACGAACTAAGTTTAGAATGAAGAAAAAAATAGAAACTGAAGAGAATAAATGATTTCCGTTGTCCACTTACAGCTGCTTTTTTACAGAACTCTGAATAATCACAAAATAGGTTTAAAATGAAGCACAAAAATAGAAAATGAAAAGAACAACTTCTGTTGTCTACTAATAGCTATACCAAATAAGTCCAAAAACAATGGCAGCTGATTTAAAAGTTCAATGTCACTGTTGTTTCAATAATCGGTAAGTTTAGCATTAGCTAAATCAAGTCAAACCGATTTTGAATGGACTTATAGAATAGACTGATTTGATTTGATTAAAACCGTAATCAAATTGATATGATTCAGTCGATGCTTTTGATCAAATTGAATCAAGTCAAGCTAACCCATCCTCAACTGAACGTATTGTCATCCACCCACTACATGACATTTTGCTCAGGTTAATGTCACCTTCTTTGAATCAATCTTATTTTGATGGGACCACATCTGAGGTCAAATGTCCTCATTTACTGTCCTATTGAGCCAGCAATTATAATTGGCAGTGACACTTCTATTGTTGACATCACTATGCCACATCCTCTAGAAGTATATCATTGTCACCATCAAATGCACCAACCTTCTGCAACACCTCCACTGATGCAAATCAATCCACAACCAATTCAGATTTTCCAATTGCAGAGATTTGTCATGGAACATTCTATTTATTTTCTGCAGGAAGATTAGCAAGGCTAGGTCATCTTAGCAAAATATGTCAATGACATTGCATTGACATTTGACGTGATGTGATGGCATGGGAATTGAGAGACAAAAGAATACTTTTGGATACAGTTTGACAATAAGGACATGGATAGTATGCATGTGGCCACAGGAAGTATGGCACTATACCAAAGTATATTATTGATCTTCAGAAGCTAGATCTTTAAGGCTGTAAGCCAAACAGTAGAATGAATTGAGTAGATACTATCTTTCTATGTCAACACTTCAAAGTTGTTAGAGGAGTTTGGTCAATAAGGGTAGCTAAAGGGGAAACTTATATATTTGATACCCAACCTAACATATCATATGCAGTCGATTTGTTTAGTCAATTCATGCATAAGCCCAAGGGAAGGGAGTACATAGAGTGAAGCCTTACCCATCGTAGCCTTACATCAAACAAAGGATGGATTTATAGGAAAAATGGTCATTTAAGAGTTTAGGCTTATTTAAATTCATGCTATACACGAAAAATAGGAGATAGGAAGTCCACATCAAACTTCTATACATGTGGTAGATAATGTAGTCACCTGATGATGTAAAAACCAAAATGTCTTCTCTAAATTCAGTACAAAGGCAAAATCATATCCATATGACCCAAACAACATTCAACATGATGTAATCAAATCTGTGAAGAAATAAAAGGCAATTTTACGGAATTGAAGCAGGACACTAGCAAAAGTTGAAGAAAACATTGAAATAAGAGACTGAACAAGAAGCATTTGAAGATTAACAAGATTTACATGAAGATCTTCAATATAAATTATATGAAATATAAGAAAGTGACCCTCCTGAAATGACCCAAGATTTAGACAATGAAGAAAAAATATATGTTGTTGGATTAACTCAATAAACAAAAAAAAACAGTGGATCAAATGTATGAAAAATAATGACCCGTATGTGGCATAATTAGTAATTGTAATTTTCATGTTGTAGAACTTGTATTTGAATTTTTCGATAACTTATGTTTAGGCAGATTATTGATGTGCCGTAAATTGAGAAAAAATATCTATTCTCTTTTGAACTTCTGAACATAAACAAATGCCTAAATTTCACTTTCCATTGAATTCCTAGATAGACACAAACACCAAAAAAGTAAGTCAACAGGAAATCACTTTCTTCTAGTTTCCAATTCCTTCAAATTCTTGTTAGCTCCATCCTACATTCCATCAGATTCCAAGAGCAGAAACCCTTCATAAGCTTCACGTAAGGTCCTTTCAAAGCTTTAAAGGGGAAGAAATTTACAGTGAACTGTTTTATAAATCTTGTAGGTGTACAACACTATTCTTCTTAATATCTATCATAGATGGCTCAAATCTATATCAAAATAATTGAAAATTAAAACTAAAATGTGTAAAATAGAGGAACTATTTAAAACCGTAATGTTAAAACTAAAATGCGTAAAACAACATTTAAGCTAAAACTATTTCACAAAAACGTTTTTACCTCAAAATAGCATTTTGAGATAAGGTAGGTCTAGGTCTAAAACCTCATGTGCATGTATAGATAAAATCATTCAAGTGCTGGAATTTTTAAACTTCATTTCTCTTTTAGTTCACAAATTAGATATAAAAAAAAAATTTCTACGTATAATAACTATACCAAAACCATGTATCATGATGTCCTTTTTTAATTTTATTTCATAGTTTTACGAATGATTTACCACAAATAATTAATATATAGTAAAATTATAACTAAAAGATATTAGGCTATTATTTTCCTTTGGTCAATCAAACAACTCTTGTAAGCTATAGTGATTTTAATGTTATTTGAACAAGAGAAAATTTGGAATAAATATTTTTAACATATAAAAAAAAACAATATGTTTAATTACTTACATTACTATGGCTTGACCTTGTAGACCCATCAACAACAAAAAGTTTTTTCAAGGGAAACCTGAGAGAAGCTGCAAGATTCTCAATCTGCAGCCTAAGTTCACCTTCGGAAAGCTGCATTATGTTTGATAATTAAGTCATTCATCAAAAACAACCACTTTCTATTAATAAAAAAAATGATCTACACTAAGTAAATGAGCAAGAAAAATAAATTGTA
Organism: Amphibolis antarctica; assembly: GCA_024699675.1. Taxonomy (NCBI): domain Eukaryota; kingdom Viridiplantae; phylum Streptophyta; class Magnoliopsida; order Alismatales; family Cymodoceaceae; genus Amphibolis; species Amphibolis antarctica. Next base: position 49,578 of record JAMKPZ010000476.1, on the reverse strand, counting down.
CAAATAAAAATAAAAACGCATGCTTAGAGGATATGCACAAATAATTGCAGGAAAATGACACAAATCAACAGAGAATTGAAAGTTAACATTTTCTCAACTAGCTTCTAAAAAATGCACAAACTTACCGGAGTGAACTTATTAAATAAAGGAGCTATTAGAACTGGATACACTGTCATCATCACAATGGACAAGACAAACATAAATCCCCAAAGATAGATTGCTAAGTAAGGGCCTCCTATCTGTTAAAAAGTGAAAAGTAAAACTGAAAACAAAATTAATTCCAACAACTCGATATGAAATTTGTAGAAGCTAGTATACCTGCACGATATATATTATTGCTGCCAGGATTGGTGGTCCTATGAGAACAGTAAGTATAATTCCCTTTATCATATCTCTGAAGAATAACCATATTGTTTGCTACAACAAAGAAACATGGGTGAACTGAGTGACAATAGCAATCAATGCCTTGATACACAATGTGGGGAAGAATGAATTGACTGCCAGAGAATGTAAATTGCATCAAAGAGTAAAAATAAATTCAATTAAAATGTCAAATAAAAAATAAAGCCAACTAACTTTGTTGAAACCATGGCGATCCTCAATGACAAAAGTCGAATACAATGAAAATGGCAACTCTGTGATCTGCAAACATGGCAATACCATATTATCATGTTGATAGTCATTTGCATAGTTGGCATCAATAACAATAATGAAAAAACAACAGTTTGAAGCAGTACTCTTATGGTATTCTGCAAACACAGTAGTATCACATTAAAATTAACTCATATAGAAAGATCAAGGACAATGCCCAAGGGAAAAAACAAAAAGAAAATGGTTTTACATAACCATGTAATAAACAAGTAACTTCGTGAAAAAAAGAATCATCCATAGCAAGCCAACAACATAAAAATAAACCGAGTCAGAGCTATATGCACTTTTTACACGGTTTTTAGTCTTTGACCACATTTGCATACAATTTCAACAAAATAAAAATTTGGATCATATAATTCAAGCTGTTTCTTGATTGATCAATGACTACAGAATCGGTGATTATTAATTGCTAAGTATGTTATAATAGTTATATGAGTTTCATGTTATTAGATTAACCAGTAATCATTTAGATAGAATAGTCATTAAACCATATACACATGTATCCTAGGGTCATCAAGCAATAATAGAATTCATTGCATCGCTCTAATCTCCACACATTACCAAGCATCAGGTTAAACCCTAGAACCCACACCAACTGCCAGTATGCAGCCACCAACAACTGCCACCTACATTCACTCAACAACTGTTACCAGCAAGGAGTGGCTCCTCCAACGCCTCATTTCACTAATCATCATTAGTACATATATACAAGGAGATAAATGACCTAAATAGTAACCCAATTATAACCAAATATATAAGTTCTAACAAGAATAAATATTAATCATGAGATTCCTTATTTCTAGAGAAATTCATTCCATGTTGAAATGGAAATAAATTAATATTTTCAAGACAAGTGAAATTAAAAATGAACCTGCGACCAAATCATTGCACCACCTAGAAAGGAAAGTGTATGCATTATTTCATTTTCCGGATCCAAGCCAATGTGCACCAGAAAACTTCCAGATTTCTGCAATGACAATGAATTTTCTAATTAGCAAAGGACTTGACTGATAAGAAAAAGGATCTATAGATCATGGTTGCACTGCTCACATGCCAGAACCAGGGTAGTACACCAAAATACAAGATTGCCGCATCCATAAGGACTGTGATGGCTTCATGAACAAAGTGGAAATGACTGAAAAATTTAAAAAAAAAATCACATTTTTAACTAAAATAGAATTTTCGAAACAAAATCATACAGGTTTGCCAATAAAGAAATAGTACAGACCTTTTGTCAAGGCTATAAGCTTGAGATTTCACAAATTTTTCTGGACTAACTACACCTTCCAGTGGTTTCGGTGGGGTTGGAAGTTTTAGTGCAACATGCTGTCGAATATCTAAATATGTTTCAAAAATGTAAACCGAAACTATAAATCCTGCAAACAGGAAAGGTAACAAAATGAGTAATGGCATGGCATCTCTATGTGTAGCACATGGTAAGACTTTACATGGCCTGATAAACAATAACAAAAGACAATAACTGGCAAAAAGACCACAACCATTTCAAAAATAGCAAGAGTGAGGTAGCATGAAAATGAAGATTGATGGCTTATCCTAGCAATATACACCTAGAAAAATTTTGATGAGTTCAGGGTTTAGAACCGGACCACACATAACAAGTAAAACATTTTTTTCAAGCTGTAATCTGGTATGAATAAATGATGATGTATTCTCCCACTAATTCAAACAACCAGTCATTTTAGTGGAACTCCCATAATATCCTTAGAATCAAATACAATTCCTAATCACTTTTTAAATAACAATTCAAATTTCAAGCATCATTCTCAATTAGATTTCAAAATCAGAAACAGTGAAATCACACAACAACGAAACTTCCAAATAAGTGTCAAAGTTTCTCAAAGTAGATTTCATTCAAATTTTCTTAACAAAAAACAACAAATAATAAAAATAAATGATTGCAACAGTGTCATCGACTGTGAAACAGACCACGAGAAGATGAGGATGATTATCAATACAAAATAACAAGGTGAGAATTACTCCTTCCCCACAAACATCTAACAAAAATTAAGCAGTGACAAAAATAACAGAATCTACAATAGGAACAAAATCAAATAACACTCCTACTCTCTACTGTCTCCAATTCCATCACCATTGGGAGTGATCAATCAACACATTGGGATTGAATTACAAATGGAATGAGGAAAGCAAGGATATGGTGGCAAAAGGTGAAAGGCAAAGGGATGAAAGCAAGTTGACCAAGGAATGCAACAACAATATCTACCTACGCCATAAGGGGCAACAACAGACAGATGATTGTGGTGGTAGTTGGGGCAACAGACAGACAATTTTGGTGTTGGGATGGTGGGTAGCAGATGTGTTTGTAGTGTGTGGTGAGAAATGAAAAATTCTTCCACTCATTGTTAATTGATTTTGAAATGGAATTTCAACAATATTGAAACTTGAGTTTTCTTACCAAGAATCCCTATGGAACAATCATAAAAGTTAAACCTAGGATTGCTATAATAAGTAAATTTTTAATAAGATTAAGTTTTGCAATTGCAATGAGGGAAAAGAAAAATGATTTTGTGACTAGATTAATTCTAATGAGAAAGTTAAAGGGCATATAATGGAATTAGATAACAATGGGTATCCAATTACCCAATTACATAACCATTAGTGACATAATAATTCTAACACATAATAAGCACTAACAACCCCCCTTAAGCTAAGCCATATCTATGCATCACAGCTAACTTGAAACAAAGTGTAACAAAAACTCCAACACCCAAACCCATGATGAGGTTATCTCCCATATGCTCTAAAGACTAAGTGTACAATGTAAAAATGATTTCACGCATCACTATATTTCAAATGTAGCGACAATCAACCTCAACATGTCTACCCATCTCATGGAAGATAGAATTATTTGCAATAAAAATGGTAGCCTAGTTGTCCAATGCATTAATATAAAAGTATCAACATCAAATCCAAGTCTCATTAGAAAAAGCAAATTAGACGTGACCTCATACATAGTTTAGACTATGGACCTCTACTTAGCATCTACATTAAACCTAGATAACACATTCTATTTCTTACTATGTCATGTCACACAATTCCCCCAACATATGTACAATAGCATAAGGTGGATTTCCTACCACTCTACTCCTACATAGCACAAGTCAAAAAAGACCTTAATCCTAAGGTGATCATTTTTCTTGTAGATAAGACCTTCTTTGGAGGTCTCTTTAATGGAGGTCTCATTGATGTAGGCAAGCACACAAATACCTCCATTCCAATGAATTACCCTAAGCACAAGCATGAATTGATGAAGTAAACCAACAATGAAGGCAATATTAAGTCAAGTAACTATCAAATAGATTATCTTGCGCATCAATCTTCTGCTTTGGGCTAAATCCTCCAAAGAGATTGGACATATCATCCCAAAAAACTTGGACTATGTCCTATGGGTGTACTCTAAAACTTGTAGCCCAAGAAGGGAAGCAATATGGATCCAAATGTTTAGATTTGAACCCAAATTTTGGCAAATACATATAGTTGGTGTGGTCAAAGCAATCTTTCTCATCAAAACCCAGATAGGTAATGGAAGGTGCCCTCACTATGATATAGAACGAGTCTGGCATCCATACTCATCAAATGTGGGGACTATCACCCAACACACCCCCCCACGTTTCAACGTGTAGGCTAGGTGTGTCTGCCAACCTTGTGCTCTAATGCCATGTGGTCAAATTAATCTTTCTCATTAAAACCCGGCTAGGTAATGGAAGGGACCCCCACTATGATATAAACCTGGTCCGGCATCCGTACTCATCCAATATGGGACTATTACCCAACACACCCCCCCACGTTTCAACATGTAGGCCAGGTGTGCCCACCAACCTCACACTCTGATACCATGTGGTCAAACCAATCTTTCTCATCAAAACTCAACTAAGTAATGGAAAGAGCTCCCACTATAATATAAACTGGATCTGACATCCGTACTCATCCGATATAGGACTATTGCCCAACAATTGGCATACATATTTCATCAAATATGAATTCATATAAAGATGTCATCTTCTTAAATTTTTCAAATCTAAATACAAATATAAATATTATTAATATTATCAAACACTAATGTGGATATTTGAATTTTTCTATATAAATTACAAAAATGGTAACCAAATGCACAAACCCATGATATATCATGAGCCACAAAATACACAAGCAATTTCACTTAACAAGTCAAACAAATCCTCTTCCCTGTCAAAAAATCCAAAAAGACACAATGAAATGGAAAGAATTGTCATGAGAATTAAAAAAGAAAACATAATTTTAAAAAAATCTCACATTAATTAAATAAAAAATTGAAAATAAAGTTTGTGAGAATAAAGTAGAACTGTAGAAGAATGTTATTCATAAGCAAACAATTTTTAAAAAAAATAAAAAATATCAAAATTTTATGTTTTTTTAATAATTCTACCATTTTATGTAATTTTTTTTTCTTTTTTATTCTCTCTTTCCTTCTCTTTTTTTTCTTTTTTCTAATTTTTTTCCTTTTTTTGATACTTCCACCATTTTTTATTGATGATAAAACATATTTTTCTATAAAAAATAAAAAATATTAGAATTTTGGTGATTTTAATACTTCTACTATTTTTAAACATAATTTTTACGTAATATTTTAATTTTTCTTCTCTCTTTTCTTTTTTTTCTTTTTTCTCTTCCTCTCTTTCTTCACCTTTTCTTTTCTTCTTCCTAGAGTCCCAATCATCCTCCCCCTTCTATTAAAAACCTTAATGGGTTCCTATAAATTGCAGTGGCAAAAGGAGCTTTCAGCAAAGCTTTTAGTGGTTAACAGATATTTCAATGATCGACAAAGGTTGTGGCGAAGACAAAAAAGTAGGAATATAGTAAAGCCCATCACTAGATCAACCAATCCTTTCAACAAATCAATTAATCTGGCTTATATAAAACCAAAACCTACACCAAATTGAACGATTTATTAATATTTTCAATAATAGTTAGGGTTTCAAGATCGACGTCTTGAAAAACACCAAGTCAGATCAGTGATATTTCAACGATCCAAATCGATTTTCCAATCCTTGCTCCTAGTCATCCACAACCTCCCACCAATAGCATAGCAATCCTTGTTCTTGTTAAGAATGGGATGTATGGAACAACTATTCTTTGAAAAAAGAATTAAAATTCTTTGTATGTATTTTATTGAACCTTAAAAAAGCATTAGTACATTAGGATTCATAATTTTTCAATTCAATGAGATCATGTTCATTTTTAATTCATCAATTTTAAAAAATTGTCTTTTTAACAAATCATAATATTTTTAAATTGCATTCTTTTATTTAAAAGATATTTTTAAGTAGCATATGAGAGAAAGAACTTGGCTCAAAAAAGGACACATGATATGATGAATTCTTCAATTGCATTTGTACTTCACATAAATATGGAAAGAAAATGCATCCATGGGAACGATGTTATGCATGGCTATGGTACAATATTTAGGAAAACCCACTCATGGTTTCCTCACTATATGTGTTATGTTATTGTTTTATTTGGCTAATTGTTTAAATACCTATGAGAAATGGCTTGTTATGCCTAAAACAATTGCATTCTGGGTTGCTATGAGTCCTATGACATGAGTGGCTTAGTGGTTGAAAAGCCTTGGGGGCATATGAGGAGCATGCACCTTACTTAAGTGGAGTCAGGGTTTTTCCCCACACAAGATACCTGAATACTAAGTTAAATAGTTCTCTTTTTCTCTATAATATAATTTATTATTTAAATCTTATTATTTATGCTTGTGTGCTACAATTATGTGCCATCCATCTTGCATTTAATTATGGGTATTTGTCGCCCTGCACTTTCTTGCAATGTAAGATAATTATTGTGATGTGTGAGTTGACTCAAACCCCATCACAGGGTGGTATGTAACCGTAACTTTTGGGTGTGGTTGTGCTTTATGGCATGACTACAAACAAAGGTTATGAATGTTCAGGCCCCATCAAAAGACTATAAGTGACTAACTTTTAAATGTAATTACCACAGACAAGCTTAGCATAGTAAACCCATAATTTAGCATGTTAATTAGTTGTTTATTTTGTTGCAAGTGTTGTGTTGTGATATCATTGACATGCTGCTATGTTGCCTTTATGCTCTGCTTTCATTTTGGAATTTTAAGATTATACTTGCTTGACTTTAGGTTGTGTTTGTTGTAGTGTTTTTCAATTGTATTTACCATGCACCATAGTGGTGCATAGTGAATCAATCAAATAGTGGTTAAGTGTATAGTAAATTGTGAGATAAGAGTTTGTATTTAAGAATTTATACAATAATAATGATACATGAGAATTTGTGAAGAAAGAGAAAAAATCTCCCCCAAATGGACCCTTAGCCTACTTTTTCCTTGTAGCTTTTTTAGATCCCAACATGTAATTTAGGTCGAAGGACAGGTGTGGTGAGGATCGCATTGCTAGCCATACGAGTGGTGCATGAGAGTGACCCTGGTCTAGCTATGTAGATGTATTTTGTTGTCCTTTTTGAACATTTGTACTTGCAACTGTATGAGTAGTACTTGCGCATACTTTTGTTGGACCTTGTGTTTCCCTACTACGTTTTGGACACTTCAGTTATTTTGTTTAAACCTACCAGATACCTTGGTATTGCAAAATCAGAAGTGGATTTTTTCAATCTCCTTTTATGTTTTGCGGTTTCGGACGTGACAGAAAAAGCACCTCGATAATAACAACAACCAAAAAAAAGAAAAAACACGGCAAAAGACACAACGAATCGCATTTATTATTCATCATCAAGCACGGAAAACACAACCGAATCCCGATTAATTACGACGAGAGCAAGAGCAGCACCAGTGGAAGGTCTAGAAACCTTGAGCAAGATGGACCGATCCACCTCCAGAATGTAACCTTGAGCGACAGCGGAAACGAAAGAATAATCTAGAAACTGCGATTTCAAGTCCCGGGAGAGGGTTTTGAGGAGTGATAGGGAATACCTAGCACGGATTCCAGGTACGGGAACAGCATCGTCGCCCTGTGTCGAAGCAGCGGAGCGGCCGCAGGGGAGGGAATCGGAGCAGGAAGGGCGGGCGTCGACGGACATCTCCGATCAACTACACGTCCGTCCACGTATTTATAGCGAGCACGACGACGACGCTTGTCAAATTTTTTAAAATATTAATCTAAAATTTCTATTATAAAAATAATATTTTAATAATAAAAATATTTTTTATTAAATTTATGACTTAAAATTTTCATAAATACATTAAAATTATCTTAAAGTAATGATTTAATAAAAAATAACTAAAATTATCTTGAAGTAATGACTTAGGAGGAGTTTGTATCAATGTAAAAGAAAATCTAAAAATTGTTTTATTGTTAAAATTTTAAAAATCTAAATATTAAAAATTTTATTAGATTATTTATGTACCTTATAAAAATATAAGAAATTTTATATTTAATTTTAAAAAATTAAAATATTCTAGATTTTTAACATTTCAATAATTAAAAAATTTCTAGATTTTTTATTTCATTAATTTCTAAAAAACACAAACCTCCCTTGAAGTAATGATTGATGACTTAAAGAATTTATACATTTGAAAAATACAAGAAATGATGAAAAATAATAAAAATAATAAGTTAAATTTTTTATTATTTTTTATATTTTTTAAAGACAAACTTCTTTAATGTTCCTGATCTCTTTCACTAAAATTTTAACTTAATTTTACTAAAATAATGAAATTATCTTAAAATAATAATTTCTAAAAAATATTAACAAATTGTAAATATAAGTACCGTATGTAAGTCATGGGTTGATGTCAAATTTTTGATCATAATTAAATAAATACATTCACTTCTGAATTACTTTAGATACGTTTGTTTTAACTTTAAAATATAATTTTAAAAACAAAGAGTAGTAATATGGTGTCTTAAAAGAACAGCGTAAAAAAAAAAGTTGTAGTTCAAAAGTAACGTTTGGTTACATTTTAAAAAAATTACTGATATCATTAAGTGAGTTTTAATAACTTTGAAGTCTATTAAGGTTCTATTTATGCAATTTTCTTTCTATTTGTGTAAACCATCGGAAGGTTTTTGTTTTTTGAAAATCAATGTAAAGAAAAATTTAGAGATTTTATTATTATTAAAATTTTAAAAATCTAGAAATAAAAGATTTTATGAAACCATTTTATGCACCTTATAAAAATATAGGAAAATTTATATTTAATTTTAAAAAATTTAAAAATATTTCAAATTTTTAACATTTCAATAATTAAAAATTTTCTAAATTTTATTTTTCACTTATTTCCAAGAAACACAAACCCTCTTAGAAAGTTGATAAAATGAAAGTTAAAAAAATAAATGAAGGATTTATGCATTGAGAAATGATAGAAATAGTGGAAAATTTTATCATTGTTCTTGTTACTTCATTTTTCAACAAAACTCTCGTATATTGGCACCTATTAAACATCTTACCTTTGTTATTGTCGAAAGTAAAGAAAAATTCTACCTTTATCTTTACTCACCATTCAACTAACAAAACTCTTACCAAAGTACACCTCCTCATAGTTCGTGTTTGATAGTCATCCTATCCTTACATCATTGTTGAAAGTAAGGAAAAACTTTACCTTTGTAATCTTCAAAAACCATTACTTGATTGATGAGTATAATTCTTAACAATCGAAATCATATACATTCACCGATTAGATTAGGATAGTAACATTCAAGACAAATCTCCATTAGACATCTCAATATTTAGTCAATTGACATGCATACGACAATATCTATTACTTGCCTAATTATAGACATTAAACTTTGATGGGGAGAATAAATAAAAAATATAAAAAAATAAAAAAGATAAAAATATGAAAATGAAATGAAAAAATTAAATATTTATATAAGTTTCATATAAAATTATAATTTACGAAACTTAGTATTATTATTATAATTTTTAATAATATTATTATTATTATATAAATTGTTATCACATAAATTATTATATAATATTAATTTTATTTATAAAATTAACTTTAATTTTAATTTTATTTAATTTTTGAAGTTAAAAAAGTTATAATTTCGTTTGTTTATCTTATTTTAATTTGAATAACTATAAACAGTTAAAATTAAATATAATTTTATAAATAATAATAAAATTATATAATAAATTATAAGATAAAAATTTACGTACGAAAATTTATATAAGTATTAACATATAAGAGTTCCGTTGAAGTGAAGATAAAACAAACGATGCCACCGTAAGAACAGATCCCTCCCTTCTTGGACAAGAAAGCCGGGGGAAGAAGCGAGGATGGGGTGGGGGCGGTGGGACGGAGCGCCGGCGGGATCGTCGCCGTCTCCGTCTCTGTCTCCGTCATGGCCGCGTAGTAGCGGATGGAGTCCAGGCGCGGCGGAGGAGGAAAGGTGCTCGACGAGGAGGGTGGTACAGTCAAACTGCAGAACGGAGGAGGTCGAACCGGGGAGGTTCATCCGTAAGTGCGATAAGAGGGAGGAGGTTCTCCGGGACTGTGTTGGGAGGTTCGCGCTGGTTTACCTCTTTTTCCTTTCAGCTTCTGATGTTTCACTTATTACCTGCATCTTTAGCTATATCTCTTTGCGTCAATATTTAGGTTTGTTATTTCTTTGAGCAACACCGGTTGCTTTTGTAGATCAGAATTGCGCTATGGTCTTCTTGTCGGTTCTATTCTACGCATGTAATTTTCGTCACAAGTGTTCGTCGCTCAGCTAATCAGCTGGCATAGGGGTTGAGATTATATTTTATATACTTAGCAGTTACGTAATTTATTTGTTGTGAGTGGATTTCTTATGGATCGATGTGTTTCGAGGGGTTGAATAGTCTTCTTTTCAGGTTTTTGGATGATTGGAGTGTAGCACACCATGTATAGACGAAATATATAGAACTGAAATAAAATTATATTAGTTATTTTTTACTGATTTTAAAATAATAAATTGATTTCATTAACTCTAAAAAATTATATAAATGTTTACTATATTTCAATAGATTTTCTACAACATTAAAAACAATTTGAGCTACATTGCACTATGTGGGGTTGGCCACATGAATCCTTTTCTTCTATGTGTTTTTATCTATGCTCAAATATTACGATAAATTTCGTAAATTTAAATATTCTCTCACAATTCCTAATCAAGTAGTTTTAATTTGTCCTCTAATTCTTTTATTTTCTCTTGCACTAATTAATTTTTGCCTCCTAATTAGTGTACTCTTTGGTTTCCTAAGGATATGACCAAATCACCTAAGTTGATTTTCTTTTATCTTAACTTCAATTGTTGTATCTTCCACTCTATTTCTAATAAAATTGTTTTTTAGCTTATCCCTTTTAGCATTACCACTCATCCATATAAGAATACCCATTTCAACAGTTTTTCTAAATTTAAGCATACTTTAATTCTAATTGTGCATGCATACAAATTTGTTTTTACATAGATCCATGTTAACATTTGTACACCTAAATATTTTCTTCTATTTTACAAGATTAAAGCTTCCATACAAAACAAACCCTAAATCCTATTTGCCCATACCATGATCAAAACACACCCATACAATTGCCTTACATGGTGTTGTCAAACCATGTACACAAAATTTTTGTAACATGCCATTTACTCATTAATGAAATGGTCTCATCAATCATGCATGTTATTTCCATTCAAACAATCATGTTGGCCATGTTTTGAAATATTGTGGAGCACTCCATGAGTTAACTACAAGTTCTTGAAATTTTGGTAGCTAACTCCTGTAAACTTCAATTTTGAAAGGTCCTATTTTGGAGCATTTCCGTAGTATTTAGGGGGTGTGATCATAATATTTCCTTGGAAACTTACAAATTGATGCTTTGAGAACAAATCCCATTCCCAGTGATTAAGATTCTATCAAGTTTGGACACAGACATTCTTCGTTAAATTGAAACAGGTGAAAAGCTTGATTGGCTAATGAAAGGTATATATAAGATTTTTCCTATTGATCCACCTTGACAACAAGCCCATGGTTTGGGTGAATCTTCCCTTGCTAAAACTCTCCTCCAATCATCTAATCCTTTTAAAGGCTCTGATGAAAATCCAAGGAACATCCATCTGGTTGGCAATAGATAACTCCAAAAGGAAAGTGTCATCTTCTCCACCGCTCATGGTCTATGGACAATGGCACAATCCCAAATCCCTTTCAGTTAACTTTGAAAAAGCACAAATAACACCATCTGAAGCCATCCATTTTCTTGACAGTGGAATTTTCCCAAGCAAGGAGAACCCCTTTTGATGCTCCTATTGCCCCTTTGCAAATTATATCATTCAGCTTCCCTGCTCTAATTCTCTGCATGGCAAATGGATTAACATCTGCCATTTTGGTTTCCTGCATCCTCAACATGGCAATCCCCAAAGTCTTCACTAAATCTCCTATTAAGACTAGCTTACGTTTCTTCTTACACCCTTTACATTCCTTGATATTAGGGTTTTAAGTTGGATCAGATCATATAAGGGGTCTGCTGTTGTCCATACTTTGTTTAATTGGTAGAGTATTGGGTTAATACTTGCCTAGAAAAGACTTAACCACTGTCCAATCTACTACCCACTTGTTTAGCAGGTCACAGATAGGGTTAGTAGATCAAAGGGATTAAGTTTTTATCTATTATTAAATAAAAACTTATTTAATGAGTTTTTTATCTTAAAAAATTTCTAAAAAACTATAAATAAATACTAAATCAAAAATTTGTGGTAAAGATTAATTTTAAGAACGTAGTATCAGATGACTACATAAATCATCTATAAAATCTTAATATGACAATTATTGTATAATTAATGATGACTTAAAAAATCACATTCTCAATTTATTATTTAGAATTAATAAATCATGAATTTAAAAAGCATCGAACCATCATCATTCATCCATCATAACATCAAGGTATCAACATTATATAAATAACATGGAAATTTTTTTGATTGTACATAGTTTTAGTTGTTGACCATAAGAGAAGAGATGCCAAGTAGAAAACTGAGAAGAAATAAGTCACGCATTGTCCTGCTATCCTACTGTGTAGTTAGTGGTGGGCCTGCCCATACTTGCTTCTGCATGGAGAAGATATGCTATGCACAAGAGAAGAAATGAAGTGGTGCACTTGTGCAGTGGCTTGCATTTGTGTAGAGTGAAACGTTGTATTAGGGTAAATCAGTAAACCAAATATGAAATTTAAATATAATCACATTAATGATCTTGAAATTTATATATAATATATGTAAAATTACATAAGTGCTTACTGGTTAATGGATGACCATAGGTAGTCTACCCTTACCCTTGTCCACTAAGATGGTAGATAAAGGGGTAGCAAGTTAGCATTAATAGGTCAAGAAAAATGCTTATATCCTAATTGAACTGACTCAATGGACAAGGAGCTCATTAAACGAACCCAGGATAGGGTCATTCTCTGGTGGGTCCTCTTCTCCATCAAGCAATCCCACCCTACCCTCAACTTCTCTGTCCTAGCCCCTCCTGCTCATCCATTTGCACATTGGGCTACCCTGTCAGCTCCTCACAGTCATCACTCCACCTTGTCCTTCCACCCCTCCCTTCAATTATAATGTCACCCTTCAACACTTTTGCCTCCCCCTCTCCTTTTGACCTTCAACATCCTCTTTGCCCATTATCAGAAGATCCTTTTCTTTGCTCCAGAGAGGGGCTCATGATTGGTGATGGAGACTGTCAAGTTCTCCCCAACAAGAAGTTTGAAATGCTCCCCTACCCTTTGACCTTCATCAAGTTTGACTGTGACTTCATCCACAAGTGCTCAGGCCCCTCCACTTCCATAATGTTTGTCTCTTGGGCCAAAAAAGGTTCCCTCTACCCCAATGTTTGAAGAGCAAGCTGTCAGGTCGAGCAAGGACCATCCAGGCCTAGAAGAAATGGCCCATTTGTTCTTTTTGCCTTGGAGTTAGTAGGATGCTTTTAAAGAAGTTTCCATAGATTAAAAGGATGTGATGAATCACTTGCATTCCCAACTATTTGTTTTCCCCTCTTCATTGACGTTCTCATTTGTTTCCTCTAGGACTTCCTTTCGTGACTTTTTTGAAGAGTGTCAGGGTGAATCTCATTAAATGACTGATACGATACACCCAAATTAAGATTTACCAGAATGGTAAATCAAAAGAAAAGAAAGGGTATAAAGGCTAAAGCAAGATTAGCAAAACTTGAACTAGGATGTCCACAAGCTCCTTGAATGATTGACGATCTCTCCAATAGGCATTGACCCCCATCAGAAATGGTTCTATTTCTGGCCAAAAAAACTGACCAATGGACTACGTGAACATGCAGTAAAAGTTTTTGCTTGGTCTCTTTCACTTTCCATTTTAGAGCTAAGGTTGAGATTTTTTGAAATTGCTGTATAGAATCGGAAAAAGGGCCACCTTGAACAAAGTCATGTGACAAAGACACCCAAATCTGTTGACTTACTAGACATTTAAGAAATAGATGTTCCAAGCTTGAAGCCTTCCTCTTATCCACCACAAAGATTGCATGAGATATCAGCATTAGTTAGCCACTTGCTTTAATACAATTTTGTGACAAGTCATGCATTCATGTGTCATGGTAGCCACACAAATGCTTTAACTTTCAAAGGGGATCTTGCTTTCCGCACACAACAGTTATAGAACGTCCATGTTCCTCCCTTTTGACACAGGTTAGTATAACAATCTTTGACAGAGAAAAATCCCTGTGCCAGAGTTCCAATCAATTCTATTTATCCATTACTTAGGATTATAGGCATCCTCCAACAAGGTCAGAAGAGATGTGAGTTCTTGCATAAGTGAATATCCCACACCCACCCTGAACGTGCATGCCGTAGGTGTCAATGTCCTTGAATCATTGTCCATTTGTGCTTCTTATAATTCTTAAGCTATTTGAAATGAAATGGTTTTTTTTTCTGTCCCTTGGGAGACATTCAATAAATTGGAATGGTATAGAGAAGATTTCCGTGACCTTTGTGTGAGGCTAATATGCTCAGTGGAGGTGATTGTCTCTTTTGATTGCAAGAAAGTGATTGCTACAAGTTGTTTCCTCACGTGAACAAGCTTGTCTAATTTGTTGCTAAATCTGTATATTCCTTGCAATTTTTAGACCTACAGAGGTGGTGGAATCCAATTCTGAGCATACCGAGGAAGACGTTACAGATGAAGTGACAAGAGGCCACATTCCTTTTGGATCTTCAGGTGGTGCAGATGCTTTCTCTTTTCCTGGGCTTCGTAACGACATTGAGGCAATGGAGCGAAACATGCTTGGTGGGTTGGACAGCTTTCTTCAGGCAGCAGAGGAGATGAAGAATGAGTTCTTCCATTCACTTGGAGGGCCTTCACCAAGAAATAGGGAGTCCCCACCTCCCTTCTTCGGACAAGTACCGCTTGAGGAAGGAAAAAGGGGTAAGGATGCTTCTGAGCATGGTAGTGTTTCTGCTTATGATGAATTCGCTGGGAAAGTTACAGATGTTTGAATACACGCATATGGTTGGACTCTTTAGACTTCATATTAAATTAGTCTCTTACACTAGGTTTGTCCCATTTAAATAAACATCCCTGGCCCATGAATTTGTCACCTGCCTTTTCTTTCTCGTGTGCTGCTAAGTTTGGATCATTGGACTAAATTTCATGCTGCAGAGCCATCTCTTCTGAAGTTTAACCATGGAATTAAATGGTAGGTCACTTTATTGTAAACGCCAAAGTATTTTTTTTTTAACGCCAAAGTAATTCAGATGCTTGATAATTTGTTGAGTATGCTTGTATTCATTCTCAGGAAAAGAAAAAATCAAAGGTATGCAAAATGTGTTATCATTTTCTTCCTCTTGAGTATCTCAATCTAATGCAGTATTTGAAAGAAGTTATTTCTTCAGTTCTTTCAAAATTTAACATTTTTGGTGAGGCTCCACGGTAACAAGTTCAACATCTTCGAGACAACATTATTCACGGGTAACACCTTTCTCCCTTTCAGAGATAATCCTTAACTTCTTTTGTTTCAATTTCACTTTTACACAAGTTTTCACATATCATCATTATCATATAAATTTTTATATATAAATATTCATATACAATTTATTATGTAATTCTAATAATGTTTCATTACTTTTAACTCTAAATTGGAGTTAATTTTATAGCAGATAAAATTGAAAACAAGTACCCTTAGGCCTTAGTTGAACAACAAAGCTATAGTTTATGCTTTTGTCCCTTTGCCATGGTTGCAGAAATCGAATTGTTTGAGCTTAATACAATTTTATCATGTGTTTATAGTTGTGTTGTGAATTAATCTATACAATTTTACTTTTAATCTATTTGCAAGGCAATACAGGTACGTCATTTTACTTTTGTTAACTTTTTAACAAAAATCTTTCAAGAAACTTTTTCAGGAGGTTTGTATTAATGGAATTGAAGGTAATTGAATTAGAGAGAATTTAATTTAGTTTAATTTATTTATTTATACAAATATTTTTTGATAAAATTTAATTCTTTCGTAGAATTATATAGAATTTATATAAAAGAGAAGTTTGAAATTTAATTTTAACATTCTCTCTTGTGAATTGAATAAAATCTTTTGACTTTTTTGGTAGGATATTTTGCAACTTTTATGTTTCTTAAAAAGTCTATTTTAAGAATAGTTAAATTTTGAAATACAATGATTTTTTTTTATTTTTTAAAATAAAAAATAAATTTAATTTTGATATGTACACAAATATTGGAATTTTGAATTTTATTTAATTCTACAACGTGTATAAATGCCTCTGTATTAAATTTAATTTTGCTTAATTTAATTCTGATTAGTGAATAAATTTTTGATAATAAATTTTTGTTCAATTTTACGTGTATAAACAGATATTTAATGTTATTTTCAAGGTTGATGTTCCGCCCCAGTAGATAAAGGGAATTCCATTGGCAGCAGGGATGGAGATTTCCATTAATTAGGTGATAAATATATATGCCTGTGGAAATTCCTCTATCAATAATTAATGACCATACGGTTATATCCAAATGATGATTTGCTTGTATAAGATTCATGTTAACCGAGTTTTTACAATTAATTGTCAGTCTAATGCTAACCTTCTTCCTTAAGCGGTCGGCCTGTTGTTTAACAACCATGTTGAGCGAGGAAGAGAGCACCAACATTTTTACACTTGGGCTTATCAATGGACTGTCTTATTTGTTTACCAAATTTCAACTTGATTTTAGTTAATTTTTAAAATTATTCTTAATGTTATTATTATTATATAAATTTTAACATATAAATTTTCATCACATTAATTATTATGTAATTTTAACTTTGTTTATGAAATTAGTTTCAATTTTAAGTCTATTTAACTCCTAGAGTTGACTGAAGTTGGTTCTAAATGAAATTATTGCATCTTAAGTACAAATGGTTAACAATACAAAATTTAACTCATAAAAATTTTAAATAAATGTAATTTTAATTTTAACTAATGACTACTCTGGCCAATTTTAGTTGTGTGTTGCATTTGGTTAAACTTTTTAAACTTCGAAAGCAGTAAAAAGTAGTTTTTTCAGTTTTTCTTAACAAATAGATAAATGTTGGAAGTGATGAGGTTAATATGAAAAAATTGGGAATCTGCTTATGTCATTATGATGTTGGAAGTGATTTTTAATTTTGATAATAGTACCACTAAATGAACTTATGGTTCATAAATTGAAGTTGAAATTAAAATTAGAGTTACAAATAAGCATAGACATCCAACTAGCAAAATAATTGTATCCCCTAGTTCATGGTTTTTCTTTTTCTTCTTTTGCAACTACGATAGTTGTGGGTAAGTTGAACTTAGATTATGACATTTATGTCTCATTTGTTTTCTTAACTTCAGTTTGAACTTTAACTCTACACAAATTTATATATGTTATCATGTAAATTTTTATACATAAATTTTTATCTTATAATTTATTATGTAATTCTATCATTATTTACGAAATTATCTTCAATTTCAACTCTTCGTAATTATTAAAGTTAAAGCTAGATAAACAAACGGGACCTTAGAAATATATTGTGAACTAAACAAGAAAGCCTTGTAATAAGTAAAAGATGCATCACTATTACATGATGGAAATAATGCATATGTTGGCATTTATAGGAATTTTTCTTTAGCCGTCACTCGTGGTAATGTGTTTTCTTGTTTTTTATAATTAATAGGTTTTATCTTGAATGTAAGGCTTATTTGTGAATTTATCTAAAAAAATTGAAGTTTTTTTTGGTAGCTACGTGAATTTTCAACTTTGCCCTATTATTAAATAAGGTGATTAAATATCTTTAATAAATTTTTAGGTGGATTTTATATTTAAGGGAATTTGTGTCTTTAGAAAATATTAAAAATGATAGAAAATAATAAAAATTAATAACTCAAATTTTTCTTCATTTTCCATCATTTCTCGTACTTTTTAAAGATAAACTTCTTCTCATGATTTGTGTTTTTTAAAAAGTACAAAAAATGGTAAGAAATGACAAACCAAATATTTTTACTATTTTTTGTACTTTTTAAAGATATAAACCTTCTTGTATGGTTATTTTTATAGGTGGTCAATATATAAAAGATATTTTATGTTGTATAAGTTTAGGTTATATCTTTTTAAAAAAACTAATGTGAGAGTTTTCAACCTTGCCCGCGTAATGTATTTCAAACTCACAAGTTTTCATTGGCAAATTTAATCAGACATCATACAAATTTTTTAACTCAAAATTAATCAATTTACATAAATTCAAATTCTATCTTCTTAACCATTGATTAAAACTCTTATGCAAACAGTGCAATATGAATGAGTTCACCAAACAAATGAGTTTGTTTAACTCTCACATTAACAACTCAATACATTTTTCCCAATCAACATCACCACTTTTTTGTAAGACAATACTTATAGAACAACTTGGCGATGATGGTAGCGGAACAACGTGGATTGTGCGGGATAGCAGGTAGATGGTGTGGACGATCACGGCAGAGGGTGTGGATGGTTGTGGTGGAAGACATTGATGGACAGACTAAGGAGGGCAATGGAGGGCGATAGAACATGATCGATTGGGGAGGGGGTTGTGTGCAAGTGGATGGCATGAATAGTCATAATGGAGGGTGTGAAGAGGGTGGCATAATAGGATGGTGTTAGGATTGGGCAGGAAAAGGATGAATGAACTTCCATCCATGACCAATGGATGTTCCTTTGCTGGATAGAAACTTCCGTAACTGGATGAAGGAACTTCTGTCTTGCCAGGTAGAGGAATATCCGATGAATAGAACAAAAAAACTAAGTCCATCGGAATATCTGCTGAGAGGTAAAGAAATATCTAGTGAACAAGGTACAAATAAAAACTAAGTTCAACGAAATTTCTTTTGCAAAGCAGCGGATTTTCCATTGAACCAGAAAAATAAAAACCAAGTCTAATGGATTATCCTTTGCCTTGCATAGGAATTCCCATTGCTATAGTAAAAATAGATGAACTGTGAGGAATTCATTTACATACCCCTTCTTCTTCACAATGGATAGAAGTTCCTCCATCCAAAGGAACTTTAGTCCATGGGGAAGGGGTCGCAGGCAGAGGGAGGGGGCAGTGGAACACGCACGTCACCGGTAATGCAACCCTTTTATGGGTTGCTTGCGAAGAAGAAGGGGGGATCCCAATTTTTTGTTCAATTGTGTATTTTCTTGATTAATAATGGTTGCCGTCGAGTTGGTTGTGGTGAAAGAGACTGCACGAGGAAGGGGTCAATTGCATGTGAAGGGCCGACTCGTAGGAGGAGATGGGGTTGCAAGTGAAGGGTCGACGCATCGTGCACCACAGGGAGGGGAAGTCGTCGGTCGTAGGAGAGATGATGCACAAGTGGACAATGTAGATTTTATTTTTTTATGGTCCAGATTAAATCTGGATTGTCATTGTGCGCCACTAGGGATAACACTACTGGCACCATTAGAGTGTCATTTCCATATATACACTCTAGTGTACTATTAGAGTGTCATCTCTAGTGATACCACTTTTGAACGGTCTAGATTAAATTTGGTTAACTATACAAAGTAAATCTATATAGTTACATCTAACTATATAGATTAGGTGTTTATAAGATTTTTTCCTATGTACAGTATTTCGTTGAGTTATAACTTAACTCAATGAAGTAAGTTCATATAGTTATTGATAATTATACAGACTTTTGTATATATAATGAATTTCTTCGATGAGTAATACTTTGTTGAGTTAGTTGTAATTATATAAACTTATTCTGTATGATTAGCTAGATTTAATCTAGACTGTTCTAAAGTGACATCACTAAAGATAACACTTTAATGACACTACTAAAGAATCTGTTTCCATATATTATGTTTGGTAATACAATTAGTGATTTGTATGTTAGGCGCACACATGCAAAATCAAGCGATAATGATGAACCAAGATTTTTCATTTTGGTGTACAACGTGAACTCCTCTCATTGGGCACTATTTTTCCATTTATTTATCTCTCTATTCAATTTGAATGTCTCACAATAAAGAGATTAAAAAAGTTGATTATCTGTAATGATAATTATATACATCATTAGCAGTTAAATTTGTGTGATTTAATTATTTTTTATTTTATTAATAATTAATATAATTTATAAATACTAAAAAAAAATAAAAGTGAGATTAAACTCATAATCATATATTATTTATTAACAAATTTATATCACCAAGTTATAAATAATGTATATAATTTTAAAAAATATATTAAAAAAATATAAAATTTTAAAAAATTAAAAAATTATTTTCGTATTGTATCATATTTAACACAAAAATGTTAAAAACTAACCCAAATACAACCTATACTGTGCTAATCAATGATATAATTTGATTGCATTAGATCAAATTAGCCTGATTGAGTATGGTCTAATTCACATATTTATTGATAATTTTTAATTTATATATTGAAAAATCTAACAAATCCGTTAAAAAGATAAAATTTAAAAACTACGAAATTTATAATAATTTCGAAGATGAAAACGACAGGACGTCGCCTTTCGGATAATCTTGTGCGCACCATCAGCCTCCTCACCCAACGTGCTCCTCTCGCCACCGCCACCGCCGCCGCCGCCGCCGCCGCTGCCGCCACACGACTTAGCCGTTCTTTTCCGCCTCGGGAGATAGCCAGTGAACTAGGCAATGCTTCGAGGCCTCTTTTCCCACGGAGGACCTCTGGTCCTACTCCCATCCTCCTCGTCCGACGACGGCAACCGCTACTCACTCTCATCCTCCACCCCTCCACCTGGAAGACAGGCGCGCCGCCGGCTGCGCCCCTTCACCTCCGTCCGTTGCGCAAGACGGGACAGAGTGTTCAGCGCGAAAGCTTCCCGGAGCAGCAGTGCGAGCGATGGCGGCGTTGGATGCTTGAGCTTCTCTCCGCAGCCCGTCTCCGTCGAGATCCCCGTGGGCGATAGACATGTAAGTCGGTTGATACCTGAGTTTACTATCTGTCCCGAAAAAGAGGACGGAGTTCATTGACTTCCTCTTTCAATGTTGTGGCATTGAATGTGTGCTTGGAGACGTCACAAGCAGGAGTGTGCATTTTCATGTTGAAATTTGTGTCAGTGTTCTTTGCACTTTTTGTGTCTATGCAGATCTTGGTGGAGACTGGTCACATAGGGAGGCAAGCTAGTGGTTCTGTCACTGTAACAGATGGAGAAACTGTGAGTTCCATTTGCAGAATTATTTATCTACATGTTGGACGTCTCTTTTTTTGTCACTGGTCGTGATGCTTTCTGTTGTTAGCATTGACTATGTGCTTGCACTTGTGAACTTGGCATTTTGTGGCTTACATACATTTTTTGGGGTAGTCGTTTCATGCTTTATCATCTTAATCTTGAGTGTTACCTTTGATCGTGTCTCTTGAACAATTGTCTTTCCCATCAAGTTGTCGTTCAAGTTTTTGAAATAGAGATAATTGCTGAAAGACTTCCATGCTCTAAGCTAGTAGAAACAAAACCTAAATCTCTGGAACAAGATCAACCTGAGAGCTACTTATTTTGATTTTTTGTTGTAAGTAGCTAATTATTCTCTAGCAAGCCTGGCTCTTGGGATTATAATTTGTTGATTCTCCATTTTCAAGCTACAAATTGACCATATTGAAAGTCCAGTAAGTTTTCAAAATTACTTGAAAATGTCTTGTTCTATTGGAGCTAATATAATTTTCTCTGGCGTTCTGCTTCTTGTTTTTTTTTTTTCTGTTTATCTCACATAGTGGTGATCAAGGCATCAATTGCTGATTTTTAAAGATTTTTTAAATGCTTTATGTGGGATGTTGCATTTTGACTTGTGCTAACTTCTTTCCGTGCCTGTATCAGATTGTTTATGCATCTGTGTGTTTGTCAGATGCACCTAGTGAGCCTTCTGATTTCTTCCCTTTGTCAGTACATTACCAAGAACGTCTCTCTGCTGCAGGTCGAACGAGGTATATTTCTCCCTCATGTTTTTCACATTTTTTTATGGTGTTGCAACTGAGTATTCTTTCTAGTCTTGGCCGCAATACTAAAAACGTGACATCTATTTATGAAGGTTTCTTAAACATGCTGAAATGTTTAAGATGGCTTTAAAAAAAAAAAAAAACCTCACTTGTTCTTGGTTGGCTTAAGTCATCTCTCTCTATTTGTTTATGCTGTTTTCCATAGCTTTCTCGCTCATTTTCATTTGTGAAACCCATTTTCTTTGCTTGAGAGGTTCATTCATCAAGGACTTTCTTTTATTTGTACTTTGTAATGTTTATAAATAATTTGCTTATTGCCACTCAAAAAATATGTTGACATAGTAATTGGCCTTTCTGCATTTCCTTTTTCAACCCTGCTGCCTCCAAAAAATGTCTGAATTCAGTTTATTCTGTAGCGTACCATGCTCCTACAATCTATATATTCTAAGCTGCACCATGCAGAACTTGTTTATCATGCCTTTTCTTGATTTAGTACATGTAGGTGTTTGCGTGCTATGATTATTCTGAGCTTGTTAAAGCAATCACCTGAATAATATTGGATAGCAAAAGTCTCACATATAATTACTTTGAATTGTTTTTTTTGCAGTGGTGGGTACTTCAAAAGGGAAGGGCGGGCCAAAGATCATGAGGTTTGAGTAAATAACTCACTACTCTTCATCTTGTCATTCTACATTTTTATACAAATGCCATCTGCTACGTTTTTATAGGTTATCCGTTATCCTTTGTATAAGTTGAATTTCAGAACTTTTAGGCCCAGAGTCTCTGACATGTCCTCATTTATAATATTTTTTACGGTGGAGGCTTTAGAAGACATGGCTGTGCTTTTGTAACCGAGTTGCTTATGTTGTAGCTTTTTGTTTTTGCTGCTTTTCTGCTTTATCTTGTGGCCTGTCTTTTGTTTTTCTGTTTCATGACTCTATGATTTCCTTCCTGGAAATCAGGTATTCTTCACCTATTTGTCTTTTTTTTCTTCAGTGTTTGTAGTCTACCTATGGTTGTTGTAGGCTACCCAGTTCCTTTGGTTGCTGCACAAAGTCTTCATTTATAATATTAAAGGAACTCGAGAACACCCAAATGGGCCAAAATTAACATGGTCCAAAAATGTCCAATCAATATGTGTAATGACCACAAAACCTGTATCAAAAATTTTATTATAAAATGAATGTATATCTGAGGTTTTCTTCGTTGTAATGTCCCATATCTATCACATTTTCCCATGGTATAACCAGTATAGGCTTAAGCCACTGTGAATCTAGATTGGTTATGACAATAATAATAGAATATGCTACTTCTACGAGTTAAGACTATGAAACATTTAACAAAACTCTAAACATGTGATCTGAAAAAACTTCAATAGCTATTTCTAAGGTGGGGAAACATTTTCTAATCATCAATTACACCAAACAGGGTTGACATGCAACCTAAAACAATAAATAAAACCCATTCTATGTTTATCTAAGAATTTACAAAGGCCTTCAGTAAGCATGGAAGACCTGGGTGTTTTTTTTTTTTCTTTTTTTAAGACCTGGGTTGATAAGAATAGAAATCTGTCAGAAACATTTGGTAAGAAATCCACAAAGTCAAAACAAATCTGTAGCATGTATTTGTTAAAACAACAGCAAAACTGCAACACAATATGTAATATTTTCAGTATTGATTGCAGTAATATTCAATCATAACTCTACATTACCATTACAATAATCATATTTCAAGCATAAGTATTATCCGTAAGATCGATTATCATTCCTTTTAATCATTATGTTATCAGTAACAGTAGCAGTGGTGATAACAACAGTAGACATTAGTGCTACATATGGCCTTTGTGTCAATGACAGTATGCCTTATAGCGATCAGCAGTGTACACAAAACATTTTTTTTTTAAAAATGATGGGCTCTACCAAACATTCAATGGTACATGTTTAAAATACTAAGCAATAACAGAGATGTAAGCAATAAAGCAATAACAGAGTTGTAAGCAGTAAATGGTTGAACTTGATTTTTCAAATT
The DNA here is from genome assembly GCA_024699675.1 of Amphibolis antarctica. Lineage (NCBI taxonomy): Eukaryota > Viridiplantae > Streptophyta > Magnoliopsida > Alismatales > Cymodoceaceae > Amphibolis > Amphibolis antarctica. The sequence goes on along the minus strand of JAMKPZ010000476.1, from coordinate 25,437 downwards.
CTTGGTAGAGTTCTCACAGTGGTATGCTTGTGTCTTTTATTAAATAGGGTGTTATCAATTATTTGGCAATCGATGGACTGTGGATCCAGGACAAGCAAGTTATCTATTTTTCCAATACTAGTCTTATCACACTAGTACCTTTCTATTTAATCCCTAAGAAGGACTAGTTATTGGGTTGCAATATCATTATCTCTTTGTTACATAGTAAGTGATAAAACTGACTGTTGATAATATAATTAATTAGATAAATAGCTAGTAAAATCCCTCTGTAAAACAATTGCTTCATGTCTCGTTCAAATACAAAACAAGCAGATACACATACATATATCAAGTATGTGTAACACACCTGAACTAAAGAACAACAAGATGATTGAGGCACACTAAAAATATGTGAAATCATGCTTGCAATATAAAATAGATTTACAAGATCATGTATGATTATGTTTTCTTTCTCCATTTGTGATTAATATACACAAGATTGGGTCATAGTCTCTGAGGCACATCTTTTGTGGTACTCCTAGTTAATTTCCTCTTTTGTTTAGATTATTTGATTATATTTGTGAGTGGAAAAAGTAATTGTATTTCTTAATTGACCATTACAAGAGATAAACACAAATATATACACAGTGATATTTACACAAACACCCTCAACTATACAAATATGCCACTAACTCTAACAATACCAATTTATCATATTCCTATTTCAGCCATAATCACAAATAAATTAGAGAACAATCATTTCTCGTTTAACTACCCCTTTTAGTTTTTTGTTGTTTATTACTCTAGCTATTACTTCAAACATTTCAGAACGGTTTGATAAGTTTAACCCTTCAATTGATTGATTGGTTGGTCAACTCGAGTCTATGGCAATGATACATTGGATTGTAACAATGACCTTGATATACATATACCACTTTTTGCAGCACCAATTCTTCAACCTTCCCTTGAATCGTATGCATGGCTATTTTAGAGTTTGATCCAATCACATCCTTGAAAATACCTTTAGACATGGAGAAGTCAAAGATGTGCTAGATTTCTCTCATGCCAATTACCGTGTTAGAAATGGCACCATACTAATAGGAGAATGCAAAACAAACTGTCATGCATATCTTGGACTACACTACCACCAGTTGGAGTAGGAGTGAAATAACCATCCACATTAGCTTTGAGGCCAACCTTAGGAAGCAGCCATTTGATAATAGCAAACCAAGGATCTAAAAGATTAGGCCCTTTGAAGACAACCTCTAGAGAATTAATCGCCTCCTTGCTACCTGAAGTGGTTATTTCCCAAAATAGTATTGGCTTCACAAATAATATATGAACCTATTGTGCTCCAATGGCATTAGATAATTCTGAAACATCTATTGCTCTATGATCCCTCAGATTTGATTTGCTGTTGCTATTGTAGTAACAGTGTTTTCCTTTCTCATATTTTTGTATGCACGTAAAGGCAAAATGACTAGCCAATATTAAGATCAAGAGTCAATGTCACACGAATGGACTTGAATAGGTGGCATGGATCAAGTTTCTTTTCTTGTGTACTTGAAGGTCACAATCATCTTTTGATTAGGTGCAACAGTGTTCATTGGGATCCAGATTGAGTATTATGTGCATCTTTTTCTAGAGGTGGTAGACATGTGGAATGGCAAACCTACTGAGAGACCTAGGGTAGTGTGGTTCCATAATCTACATTGGCTTTCTTAACACTTTTTAAAAAAAGGGTGCTTAATGTTCATATTTAAGCCATAAGCAAGGTAAAAATCTAAAATGTTAAGGAAATGATGCACACTGCATTATGAGCAATGTGTGTGAATTGAACTTTGACACTACGTTAAAGTTCATTTTAAAATCAATTGTTAGTGAAAGAACAAAATACAGTGTTATAAGGCCTAGATTTAATCACATTTCTATTGATGTAACACTTTTATAGTCCACCAAAAATAAACTGCAACTTTTGACACTTTTTTTGCATGCCTAAATTGCCTAAAATTTTATGTATGTGTGTGTGTCTATGTGTATATATATATATATATATATATATGAAATTTGAATATCTAATTCATGGAAATATTCAGGTAAATACCATTGTGAATGGAAGTTGATTAATTTCTATATTTTGCAGGTTCTCATCTGCAGATTGATTGATAGACCATTGCGTCCAACCATGCTGAAGGGCTTCTATCATGAAACACAAATATTATCTTGGGTAATTTTTTATGTCTTATTCATTTGTTAGTTTGGCTTATAAATTCCTTAAATTCACTAAATAATTTCCTAAGCAATAATTTTCATGAATTTTGGCTTATATACAAGACATAAACCATATATTCTATAAATGAACTTTTCGTGTGTGTCTTTAACAAGAGAAATTTTTATGTCCTGTCCAAGGTTTTCAGAACTGGACCATTGTGGATTGAAGGGGTGGTTGAACCCATGACACATAATTAACAACAAAATATTACATATACATCGGGAAAAATCAGAAACAAAAATGGGAAATTCACGAGAATTTAAACATAACCAACATTTTGGATCACACCCAACAATTGGGGGAGAGGGTCTATGGAGGTTGGTTGGGTATTCGCTGTCAACATTGTGGAAGATTTGGTCATTGTTCAAATAATTGTTGAGACAAGTTTGACAACTCATGGTAGGTTCATGTTATTATTGAGTCACCTTTTAGGGTAGTCATTGCCACTTCCATTACTGATCAAATAGTTATCATCTCTTTGGTAGACTATGAGTGATTTTGACATCTATGAGTCATTAATTCCTTTACCATGATTACTTATGTTTCCACTTTGTATTGTTGGTATTAGTACTACTATGCTTGCCTTTAGGGATGACTTGTGGATCATTGACTCTAGAACCTCTTCTCACATGTTAAGTACCCCTATGATTTCAAAAATCGACACAGATCGTTGAAATTCCGATGATTCATTTCAATTTAATAGTTTACTAGTATTGATATCGACAATCCTCTTGATAGTTTAATGGATTGAATGATTGATCAATTAGGATCAACAATATGGTCGATAACCACTATAGATCGATATGGTCGACCCTCCTGTTGTTGTCAAGCTTTCAGCTTGGATTGTTGGATGGAGGGTTTAGGGTTTGCTGTAGGCTTGACAAGGTTAGAGGGTTGAGATTAACCACTGTAGGGTTGAATGGTTGCTAATAGCTATTGAAGGTCCGTTGAGAATGTTGAAGAACCCATTTAGGCTTATAATAGGACTATAGCAGGGGGAGTTGGACAATGAAGGAAGAAGAAGAAGCCCTTACGCTTGCTGTACGTGGAGCTGGTGGAGAAAGAAAAAGAAAAAGAAAAAGAAAAAGAAGAAGAATAAACGAATAATGTAGAATGAAGAAAAGGTGAAGAAAGAGAGGATGAGAGAAAAAAATGAGAGAATTTTTTTTTAAAATAATACATAAAAATTATGTTTAAAAAATAGTAGAAATATTAAAAAATACAAAAATTATGATATTTTTTTATTTTTTAGAAAAAATATGTTTTCTTATCAATAAAAAATTGTGGAAGTATAAAAAAAATGAAAAATTAGAAAAGAGTAAAAAAGAGAATAAAAACGAAAAAAATTATTACATAAGAAGTATTTAAAAAATTAAAAAATCTTGATAAGTTTTAATTTTTTAAAAAAATTATGTTTGCTTATGAATAACATTCCTCTTCTACTTTATTCTCACAAACTTTATTTTCTATTTTTAATTAATTCATGTGAAATTTTTTAAAAAGATATTAACTACACTCTAGGAATAAAAATTTATAATTTACTCTAAAATCTTGTACTTGATAAAATTTTTAATTATGGAGATTATAGAAACTCTCTAGCATCATGTATAATTAATTTTTGTTAGGAAATGAGGATTAGTTAAACAAGAAAATAGAGTGAAGAGGGAGAAGAACAAACACGCAAAATTACGTGATTCACTCAAAAATGGCTATGTACACGGGCAAGGCAGATGGGTTTCACTATTCTTTTGCTTACAGATACAAAACAGATTAAGAGTATAACTCTTGTATAGATTGTAGAAAATTTTAGTTTGAAATTTCTGCCAGTAGTACCAACAGGATGATAGCGCTTTCTCAAAGTCAACACAGTAGAGATACAGATGTTGACAGTAACAGGAACAAGGTGGAAATTTTCCCTGACGAGGAAGCCTGAAGTAGAAGCCTTCCTTTGTGGCTGTTCCATCCCTATAGAAGTGTCTGTTTCAACTTTTGGCCCTTCAATTTCATCTTTTTCACTATTTGGATTAAGATCTGCATTCTTTTAAGAAGAAGACAGTTGAAATTTCACTTGATCACCTGAAATGCTACTCGAAGAGGGGTCAGAAATTTCAGCAACAGATTTCCCTTCCTGTAGTATAGATTCTTCATCGAAAATTACACTTCTTGCAAGTATAACTTTGTGCAACTGAGGAGCCCACACTCTATATCTTTTTACTCCATCTCCATAGCCCATAAAGACACCTTTCTTTGCTCTTGGCTCAAGTTTCCCTTCATTTACATGAAAATAAACAAGACACCTAAAAACTCTTAATTTAGAATAATCTGCCTGTTTACCTGTCCAAACTTCATAAGGAGTCTTCATCTGAATGGAAGACGATGGAGATCTATTGGTAATAAAACACGTAGTATGAATTGCTTCTGCCTAAAAGACATCTGCGATTCCAGAGTTAGAAATCAAACACCTGGCCTTTTCTAACAGAGTTCTGTTCATACGTTTTGTAACACCATTTTGTTGCGAAGTGTGTACAACTGTTTTGTGTCAGGCAATACCTGTGTTCTTGTACAAAGAATCAAAAGCATTATTGCAAAACTCAAGGCCATTATCTGTTCGTAAGACCTTGATTTTCTGATTAGTCTAGTTTTCAACCAAAACTTTCCATTCGTTGAAGTTGGCAAAAGCATCTCTTTTGTGTTTCATTAGAAGCACTCAGGTCATTCTTGAGAAGTCATCAATGACGGATAGGAAGAATCTAGAATTTCTCAAAGAAGGAGTTCTCGTCGGTCCTCAACAATCAGCATGGATGTAGTCAAGTTTGGCCTTCATATTCCTTTCAGTTGGACCAAACTTAACTCTTTTTTGCTTACCAAAGACACAATGCTCGCAAAAATCAAGATTGATATTCTTGAGTCCTTCTAAAAGGCCTTGGTGTTGCAGAGTTTGCATCTCCTTCTCACTTAAGTGAGCAAGACGCATATGCCATATCTTTGATTTGCGGAGCAGCTCACTTGGGGATACTATAGCAGCAATTTGAACTTCTGTCGAGCCCTCAAGGATATACAGTGGTCTTTGCTTGAGCCTTTTCATCACTACAAGTGATCCTTTGCTTACCTGAAGAACTTCACATCCTCCTTTGTAATAGAAACCCTTATCATCAAGAGTAATCAAGGAGATAAGATTCTTCCCAAGATTTGGAACATGAAGTACTTCAGAGATAGTTCTCACTGTCTCATCATACATTTGAATCCTAACGGATCCAATACCAACGACTTTACATTGTGCATCATTGGCTACAGTAATAGTACCTCCATTAACAGATTTATAAGAGGAAAACCATTCTCAATTTGGGGTCATATGGTGCGATGCCCTTGAATCAAGAATCCAATGATCTGAAGAAAGAGAAGAATTAGAAACAGTAAAGCTAACATCGACTTCAGATGTAGTGTCTTCCTGTGCAGTAGAGGCAGAAGGTATTTTTGACTTCTTTTTAGGGCAATTGTTCTTCCAATGCTCAGGTTCCTTACAGTAATTACAGATATCTCTAGAGTTTACTCTACCTTGAGATTTACCTTTCTTCTTTCCTTTCTTGTCAAAACTTCTTGAGTTTGACCTACCATAGTTTTTGTCAACCGTGGTAGAAAGGCCCGCCATCTCTCCACCTGAAGTTGAAGCTAGATGCTGCAATTCTCTTGTGTGGAGACAAGCTCTCACCTCCTCTAAAGAGATTGAATTTTTTCCAATTACAAAGGATTGGACAAAATTCTCAAAAGATTGAGGTAATGATACTAACAATAACAGAGCGACATCCTTATCATCAACCTTTACTTCAATATTTCTTAACTCCATAAGAATAGTATTAAGATGGTCAAGATACTCTTTGAGAGACGTACCTTCCTTCATCTTAATGGAGAACAAATGTTGCTTGAGAAAGAGCTTATTGGTTAAAGATTTAGTCATGTATAAACTTTCTAACTTTAACCATAATCCAACAACAGTTTCTTCATCTACAACTTTTATTATTACCTCATCTGTAAGACAAAGTAATATTATTGAATGCGTTTTTTCTTCTTGCGCTATCAACTCAGCATTATTGACCCTAACTGACATTTCTTTCAGCAACGGAGTCCAGATTCCTTGTTGTTTAAGGAGCGCCCGCATTTTGATTTGCCATATACTGAAGTTGTTCTTCTCGATAAATTTCTCCACCTTAACAGTATGTGAAGACATGGTACTTTCTGCTAACTAAACCCAACCTTGCTCTGATACCACTTCTTAGGAAATGAGGATTAGTTAAACAAGAAAATAGAGTGCAGAGGGAGAAGAACAGACATGCAAAATTACGTGGTTCACCCAAAAATGGCTATGTCCACGGGCAGGGTAGATGAGTTTCACTATTCTTTTGCTTACAGATACAGATATAGAACAGATCAAGAATATAACTCTTGTATTTGCAGAAAATTTCAATATGAAATTTCTGCCAAGTAGTACCAAACAGGATGACAACGCCTTTTCAGAGTCAATGCAGTAGAGATACAGATGTTGACAGTAACAGGAACAAGGTGAAAATTTTCCCTGACGATGAAGCCTTCCTCTATATCTTTAGCTTCGACCTTGCCTCCTCCTTTTATAGGCAGTAAAGGGAGGCTAGAATAATTATTGGAATTTATTTCCAATAAATGGTAGAGCTTCAACGGATGGGTGAATGGTCGGGCAGATGAACGGTCGCGACAGAGAAACTCCGACCATTTGCTTGCGAGCTTCCCATGTCCTTCCAACTTCCGTAAGTTGAATGAGTGGGAAAACTCCCACGTCCTTTCAACTTCTGCGAGTTGAATGAGCGGGAAAACTCCCGCATCCCTCTAACTTCCAAAAAGTTTTTTTTTTTTCTTCAGAACATAAAATCACATATATATTCAAGTCATTTTTACAATTTTTGTAACTTGAATTTTATTAAAATGTAACTTGATATATATTGAAATATAACCTAATTTCTATTAAAATATAATCTAAAATCTATTGAACTATAACTTTGATTATATTTAACTGTAACTTAGATTTTATTGATTTGTAATGTGGATTTTATTAAAATATAACTTGAATTTTAATTTTTTTTGTAATGAGTTGTTTTTTTTCAATTATTTATTTATGATTTGAAGTTTTTCTCGTACATGTAACTATTATATTCTTATCTAATTGATGTTTTATTGATGATAATTATTTTAAAAATTTGTCAAGTGTTTTTATATGGTTATTATGGCTTATTTTATCTTATCTTTGAGTTTTAATTTGAAATTTAAAATTTTTAAGTTGTTTCCACAAAAGTATTAGGTTTCCACAAATACAATTCTCGATCTTTGATACATTTCCCTTTTTTAGATGATCGATCCTTGATACCAAGATTTGAAACCTTGGATATGACAATAAGCTATATCAAATAGGTTGACTAGAGACTAATGGAAACTCCTAAAGGTAGTGTGAGTGCACTTACAAAGCTATAATCACGTTCAAACAATGCAATAAAAATCCAAGGAAGCACATGCTTAAACTTTCTATACAAAGGGTGACTTAAACCATAATGCCATAAATTTAATGACTCTATCATAAACACTAAGATCACCAATCCACATAGGACTTTATCACAAACAAGTACACATTTTCTCCATATCACTTTTCCATCTACAAATCCTAAAAAGTACAATGGAATGATAAAAGAGAAACAAAGCATGGTAATGACACCAATAGATAATATATTAACAAGAAAGCGAAATACATATAGGACTTTGTCTAGCTTAAACTAAAAGGAGGCTTGGACCTCCCCTTTCCCAAAAACAAAGCATGAACCACCACTAACAATGATAATAGTGGATATATCAATACGGCTAAAAAGGTAATGAAAAAGGGTGTACTTGACATATGAGAAGAGGTTCTAGAGTCTATGATCCACAAGTCATCCCTAAAGGCAAGCATAGCAGTACTAATACCTAGAGTACAAAGTGGGAACATAAGTAGTCATGGTAAAGGAATCAATGACTCAGTTGTCAAAATCGCTCATAATCTACCAAAGAGATGATAACTATTTGAGCAGTAATGGAAGAGGATGTACTTGACAGAGGCTAAATGGCAATGAAAGAGGCTATTGGGTCATAGATATTATAGTCTTCATTGATTATTATTCTTGTGTTTCATAGGTCTATTTATTAAATGATCATCTTCATGTTGTTGATGCATTGAAATAATTTTTGCTTAAAATAAAAAAATCAATTTTTTGTTATTTTGAAATGTTTGTGTATTGAGTTTGTTTGAGTTCAGTTCTATTTGTACATCTTTGAGAATTTTACATCAAGTGACATGTTCCTTGCACTTCACAATGGAATAATATGGTAGCAAGGCAAGATCATCACTTTCTGGATGCTGCTCATATTATTATGTTGCCAATAAAGGTGCTATAGTACTTGTGATCTGATGCTGTTCTTATTATCTCTTTTTTGATAACTTGGATGTTCTTTACACCTTTGAGAGGAGAGATACCCTTTGTTAGCTTCAGCCAAACTTTAGTTATTCTCCCTACTTCCATGGGTGTTTAGGTGTGTTGCCTTTGTGTAGGACCTATCCTTAGGGCTTGATAAGTTTTCTCTTAGGTTGATTAAGTGTGTATTTGTTGAATATTCTCACGTAAAAAGGGATATAATTGTTTTCATCCACAATCAAAAGTATTATGTGTTTGCTAATGCTCATTTCTTTAAGTTGAAAGCCTTTTATGAATCCTATGGTAAGTTTGATAGCACACTGTTGCTTGTTTCTATTTCTATAGATAGTGACCAAGGTTTTCCTGTGCATGTAGAGAGTGACAGTAATGCTACGGACAATCAAGAATAACATCTGTTGTAGGTGTATCGTTGCCACATGCAATCACTTTCAACTCTTGTAGCACAACCATCTTCAATCACGACTACAGATCATATGACCCCAACATCCACTTTTGATACCGATCTATCTATTGGACTGTGAAAGGGTAAAAGTTCCTACACTGCCTTCCCATTTTTAACTTTGTTTTCTATGATAAACTTAATCCAATATCTTGCAGTTTTCCCCTATTTATTTCCTTTGAGTTTGTACCCTGGAATTATCAGTAGACATTCTAGGTTTTGCACTAGGAAGAAGCAATGGATGATGCGGTAAGCATTAAGATCAGGTAGCATGTGAGAACTTGTGATCTATCTTGTCAATACAAGTGTTGTCTTTTGTAGATGGGTGTAGATTGTGAAGTATAAACTAGATGACTTAGTGGATAAATGTAAGGGTAGCTTTATAGCTTGTGGTTTCTAACAGAAATATGAGATGGGTTATGTAGAGACCTCACTAGCTGGTCATCTCAACTCTATTGATATGTTCCCATTCATTGCCATCAAGTAGTTGTGGTAGATGTTCCAATTAGACGTCAAAATTGCTTTTTTTGAAGGTGACTTAACGAGGCAGGTTCTTATATCGCTACTTTGAAGGTATGTTACTTAAAGGGAGGATTGTGTTTGCCTACTTACAAAGGTAATTTATGGGTTGAAGTAGAGTCTGATGGCACTGTTTAAGAAGTCTAGTAGAGTTGTCACCGATGACAGGTTCCATAGATGTGTAGTTGATTCTTGTGTATTTTGCAAAATAACTACTAGTAGATGTGTGATTCTTGTTATATTTGTTAATGACATTCTACCTACAAGAAGTGATGATTCACTGATATTTAATACAAAAGAGCATTCGAAGAAATCTTTCGTTACAAAAGATATGGGTAGAGCTAAGTACTTCTTAGGAATTGAGTTTCTTCATTCTAAGGAGAGGCTTTCCTTGTTATAAATGAAGTATGCATTGAAATTTTTAAAAGAGTGAGGACTCTTGAGATGTAAACTTTAGAGTACCCCTAGAAAGTCCAATCCTTCTTTTTGGGATACATCTTTACAGCCTCGTATGGATCTTGGATGATATAGATGATTGATTGGAAAACTAATGTACTTGATAATTACCAGACCAAAAATAGTGTATGCTATGAGTCTTCTCAATCAATTCATGCTTGAGCTTAGGATTCTCCATTGGCTACGAGCTCTCTGAATTCTAGTATATGTGAAGAATGCTTTGGTTAGAGGCCTAATGTACAGGAAACATGGTTACTTGTATGTTGAAATGTATTTTCATTGTAGGTATGCTAGTGATAAAGATGACAAAATCCACTTATGGTTTTTACACCCACGTCAAGTCAATCTCATCACATGTGGTAACAAGTATTTCTTTTTCAGGTTCAATGTTGAAGTTGAGTATCACTTCATTGACCGGACTGTGTGTGAGATAGTATGGCAGTGGTCACTTCTATGGAAATTTGGGTGCAGTTCAGATTCCTATGGCTATGTGTTTGACAACCAAATAACAATCTTTATAACTAATAATCCTATCTTTCATAGACAAATGAAACAAATAGAGCTAGGTTGTCACTTTGAACAAAACATGGTGATGAAGGGCCTGATATCTACATTCTATACTAAATCTTTAGATCATCTTGCAAATATTTTTGCCAAAGTTTTAGGTATTGAGGTATTTTAGAATCCTTTTGCCAAGTTGGATATGATCAATATATATGCTCCACCTTAAGGGAGGAGTGTTAGTAATATTATGATTATGGTCATGTTATATGTTGGTGAACAGATTCATTTATTTTGGATGTCTAGTCTACCTTGTATATTAGTGATCCTGTTTAGTTGAAAAGATACAACCATTTTTCTTATTTCACAAGTAGTTTTTGAGCAATTCATATTTTTATTATGAGATAAGTGAAATTTTGTACCCAAGCTTGTGATGCATAGACTAGCTTCTACAGAAGTTATTTTGCTTTCTTCTCCCATCCACTGGTTGTCTGCAGCAGTGTAACCCCACCGAAGCCCTTTTTTCTCCAGAATTGCTGCCTATCTTGTCAGAAGTTTCCGTGCTACTGTAGTAGGTGTTGCCCAGAAAATGCCTAGGCTCCTAGGCATTGAGATCTATGGTATTAGGATGCCTATTCATTTTGTCTCTCGTAGGCTCACAGTTGGTGTCATATATATCTTCTTTCTTATTTCACATGAACAAATATTTGTAGACTTAAATTGGAATTAGGGCATTGGTTGATTGATTGTAGTAGTATCTAGCAATAATAAAATTTGAGATTAATGTAACTCAACATGTATTATATTCATGTATTTGTAGGTTTTTAGCTATGATGGTATCCATTCTCCGGATTGTTTGGCTGTCACGGCTGCTGGAATTGCAATGTATGATATTTTTATCTTTAGCTTTGGCATTTGATACAGACCCATTTTGATATTATATTTTTAAAATCTGATGTATTATGGATAAGACCATATTTTTTGATGCTGTTTCGTATTTGCTTTGTCTGCTATACAGGGCTCTGTCAGAAGTCCCAAACACGAAAATGATTGCTGGTGTTAGGGTTGGATTAGTTGGTGATAGATTTATTGTCAACCCAACTATACAAGAGATGGAGAACTCAGAACTGGATTTAGTTATTGCAGGAACAGATTCTGCAATATTGATGATAGAGGTCTGATGAAAATTTAAATGTTTATCAATGTAGCTATCTATTATCAAATAGAAAGGGTCTATTTTTTTTGAAATTCAGGAATGCCATGAACAATTTTTTTCTCTCATGCATTTATCATATTATTGCAGAAAGTTTAGTGTTGCTGAGATGCATATATTTAGATGGATGATTGGTAATATTATAAAGGATAAATTAAAAAATAATTTTATTAGGAATATAATAGACGTTGTATCAGTTGAAGATATGAGAAAATTGACTTAAATAGTTTGGTCATATTCTTAAGAGACCAAAGAAAATTGATTTAAATTTTTGTAAGTTAACAAAAGGTTTGGTTATAGACATAAATACATGGAAGAAAATAATTCATGTAGTTAAACTTCACATAGTTGGATTATGGCTTGGATTGTTGTTGTTGTATTTATCATATTGTCCACTGTTTAATGTTTTTTTTCTGTAGTATTTATCAGTTCACATTCCACTGGTGAACCTACTTTCTTATCAATTGGTTTATTTGTCTGGGACAGTTTGAAGTTCATGCCTCAGCAAAGTATTTTAATGGCCATGTATATGTATCACTCTTGTGCAGTTTGCTGGATCTCTTATTGCCTAAGCAAAATTTTCGTCTGATTCACTGTCTAGTTTCAGTATTTCTAATTGAAAGTATTCTACAAATAGATTTGATTCTTACTTTTCTACATACAGTCGTATGTATTAATCAGTTTATCATGATTATAATTTTTTTCCTATGTTTCTATAAAGGGCTTATCGTTTTTCAATAAAATAAATGATAAATTCAAATACTTTTTAATTATCATAAATATAATGCAGTCTCTCCTTGGATGTATTGTAGATAATGTACTATAATTACCTTGTCCATTTTTAGTTTTGGTATCTGTGGTTTTGTGCTCAACTGAGGTTTGCAAGATAATGTTTCACTAGACATAATATTCTGTTAGCACATGGAAGATATAGCTTTTGATTTTTTTGGTTATCTTTAGTGAAAAGAATGGTTTAATATATAAATGATGACATCTGCCAAAAAATGTAGTTGTGCTTATTTCTTATATTTATTGTGATGTTTCTGGTAGAGAAATTCAACATGTGAATACATATTCTTGATAGGGTTATTGCAACTTTCTTAAAGAGGAAAAATTGCTTCAGGCTGTGGAAGTTGGGCAGGTATGTCTTGATCCTGTGTCATTTTTCCTTGCAAGTATTTCCTGTTTTAGATGGTGATTACATGGGGCTCAAAAGCCTTGCTTAACTGCCCCTTTTCCTGCAAACCATGTTTAAAAGGAAAACAACAACAATCTAAGCCATAATCCTATTATTTAGGTTTGGCTGTATGAATCCTTCTACTTATTTATAATTCATGTTTATGAGTGGTTGATTAGTTTTTACAGCAAGCTATCCTGTTCAAAAGGAAAACATCATAGAATTCATTAGTTCAATATTAGTGGCAATGCTTGCAGTGGATTCACATGTGTATATTGAGAGCATGAATGAAATATTTCAAAATAAAAAACTAATCAGAAGAAATAGCATGATTCTGTCAATATATTTGCACCAACAATATGTAAGTGTACATTTTGACATGACCAAGTGGTTGATCCTCTATCTATGTTCTTCATGAGATGGCATGATTATGGTTTTGTTTGTCCACGTTGACAACATTATGAAGTGTAGCTATTATACTGTCATATTTCTCACCAATGAATTCGTCATATCTAGCTGACTGTTAAATTGTCTCAATTGAGCTGAATGTTTCTGGAACCAGAATGAAAATTGAATTGGTATAGGAAAAGGGGTGGTTGGTTCATGTGTTCAGCCGGTATCCAGAATTAGTGAAGTCAGCATGATGTCATAAATATTAATTAAATAATTAAAAAAATTCTATGATGCATATGCTTTTTGAATTCTAAGACCATCAATAGCTACCAATTAGTTGTACTAAGTTTTATTATAAATCTTAGCATCCATGTTTTAAATTGATGGCCAAGACTTACAAGTTTTGGTTTCTACAAGGATACTATGGTCACTTGCAATTTAATATTATATAGATTAGAAGAAATCAGTAAAATTCTGGGAAAACAAGGAAAACATCAGGAATCAAAAAAGAGTGATAAATTAATGAAAACTGAATAACACCCAACTATTTAAGAATTGCACCAAATAAATTTCAAAATTTTTGACCCAATAAATAATGGAAGAAAAAATTAAATCATTTTTTCAATATTTTTATTTGTTACTAAGAAGGATTGAAAATTTGAAATAAATGAAATGGAAATATATGATCTGTATGACATTTTTTCCTTTTTTTAAATTTTTTTGCAGGATTTTTAAATAGCATATCATTGAAATGATTTTGAAATAATATGTGAATAGTATTGTTTTACAGTAAGTAGATTTTTAAAAAGTAAGTAATATATAGATTTTTGCAAATCAGTTCAACCCCAAATCAGCAAGTTGGGTTGGCTAGTTCAGCAGATTATGTGATGCAACCGCTAAAATTGTTCAACTAGGCCCCATTGACCCTACAACTGTGTTGGTTGTCAGTCTGGGCTGCTGGTCCAGTCCATGTTTTAAAACAGTGGTTGAACCAATTAGATTCTGAAATGTGATTCTATGTTATTGAAATATGATGGTGTTTTTTATGGAAGTCAAATTCAAAAATGGATCATCCAACTAATTACCTGTGTTGTTTTCATGTGAGTGTTGACACTGTAGCAGTGTTGCTTTGTCAGGTTGTGTGTGTTTTCTACGAGATTTGGGATTTGTGGAGTACTTTAAATTAAAAATCTACATTAAGTTTTTGTTATTGGATGATTGATAGTATTTGTAAGAGTGTGTTGTGTAAGCTTCTGAGTATGTGTAGGTGTTTGTATATTGATTAAGTTTGATGATGTCAATAATGAAATAGTGTGTACACCTATTATTGTGTAGTTAATTAGGGTTTGACGATTTTTGTGCTTATACAACATTGCTACTAGTTGTTTTTCTATTATATATTTCCTTTGTTTATCTTGTTATAATTTATTTATACGAGTTTATTACAAGCTAGTTGTTTTAACTTGAGGGTGAGTGTTAGAGTTTAGAAATTAGGGCTTATTTGTAAGTTGGTTTAGTCTTATGTCGATTAAGTGTCATGTATTGTTTCTATGTAACCTTAATGTAAAGAGGTCATATTGTTGTTAATGACATATCAAATCTTCCACTGTTTTCTCTCATTCAACAGGGATAATATGAGATGCTTGTTTTGAAGGTATTTGAGTGATCTAAAATCCAGAGAACTTATCAGGCTTCTTTCTTTCCTTCATACTTATGGTTCCCCCTTGTTTTTGAAGACTTTCTCTCAAAGGTGTATGGATGGTGCAAGGATGGGGCTTTCACATCTCCATCAAATTGTTATACCAAATTATCACATATGAAGGCATTAGATTATAAAACTTGAAGTTGGTTTGAAGGAGTTGGTCATCCACCAAAGTGTAGTTCTTTGCTTTGCAATTATGGCATAGAGGCATTCCTACAGAATGCTTGCTTCAAAGTGGATGTTTCTCTTTGGTCAGTTTATGCAGATTTTGTTGGAAGCATGAGGATCTGTTGCATCTATTCTTTGGGTGCTAATTATTGGTAATAAGTGACATGTGTGAATAGTTTTGAATGCAGAGCAGGAGTCAGCAATACCTTTTTGGAGCTTTAGATGGCTAGAGGAAGTCAGGATAGGTCTAGGAGATTGTGGAATACAATTCCTCATGCAGTCTAGGTAGTAGTGTTGGTTAGGAACAATTTTTTCCAAAACTCAGTGTACGATTTCTATTTCATATTGAAAGTGGTGAGCAGTGTGGTCGAACAGATGAGGCCTTTGTGAGTGGGTGTTGTGATAGTGGTTTCTGAGATGGTGGTGTGGCTTCTGACCATTGTCACCTTAGGATTCAATCCTTGGAAAGCTACTCCCTTGGGTGGCTACTTTTTGTTTTTCCTTATCTTTTTTCTTGTGAAAACCTTGCTTTGTTTTTATCAGTTTTTTTTTCTAGCCTGCCTACAACTTGTGCAGGCCTCTTTTATCTTGATTTCAATATATTTTCTACTGCTGCTGAAAAACACTTGTATGTATATTTCAATAATACATAATTATATATTTCAATAATTATTTATATTTCAGTAATATTTTATCAAAATATATTTAGTGTTTGTTGTAAGGGAGGACCTTAAGAAACTTATATGTAATTAAATAAATAGATCTGGAAAAAGTTCTGCTTGATTAAGATCAGGTAAGGGGAGTGTATTGTGATATTTGCATGGCCGATCCTGAGAGACCAATCTAGAAAAGGAGCAATACTCATCCACATGATATTGATATCTAAAGTAAACAACTAATTATAGGGAGGAATTGGTGAAATGTTTTTCTTGATTGCTTCCATGTAATTGTTTCATTATGATTTTGAGAAATGAAAATTTTGATTCTACATTGATACAATTGAGATTTTGGGTTACCATAAAAAAATTATTTGTAATCTTTCTCAATTCTATCTCAACTTTACTGTTAAATTAACAAAATCTGATAAAATCAAACTTTTCTTGATTTTGCAATTTTAGAAAAAAAAAGAACTATAGATCCCTATTCAAAATGTGTAAAATCCCCCTCAAAATCTGTCATATCTGAAGTGCTTTAGAATGATCATGCCCAAAATTATGATTGAGCAAAATTTGAGTGGCCTAGCATTGGACTCAAATGCCCTAAGACCCAAGAACAAGCATTAATAGTATTGAAGAAACCTTTAGTGCTATATATTACCCAAATACCATTTGTCACGACCTGCACTTGATTGATTTCTCTATAAGGGCAACCAAAAGGCTTGCGGAATGATGACACTTGTTTGCTTGTCTATCAATCAATGTGTGGTGATCCTAATTTGTGAACTTTAAAAAAATGTCAACTTGTATACCTCTTTAGTCATTCTCTTGATGATTTTTGAACTTGATGGACTACTTACAAGAAATTAATTGGCAATTTGCTTCTTCATGCAATTTGGTAGTAATGATGGTTGAAGTAACAAAATATTTCACTACTATGGCATTGTTTTTGTGAGCTAGCATGACGATATCTTTGTTTTGTGCTATCTTAGAGGCATTTGAACCTACATTTTGTGCCATCTTTGTTTCTATAATGACATTGATTTTGTTTGGTTTGTTGTGTGTTTGTTGGTGGAACACCTTTGGTTTGACTCCTTAAGGTCTCTTCTTGGAGCTTGTTTGTTTCTATGTATTTCATGAAATCTAATACATTTTCTTTTTATATGGAAGATATAAAAGTTATTATGGAGCAAAATTTGGGACTAGGAACATGGGACTAGTTGGTTTGAAATTGAAGGAATTTCATGGTTGGCTAAGGTATGGTCACTATTATTAATCACTCAATGGAGAAATTAGTAGCATGTCGTGCTCATTAAGTTAGTCAATGTTTTCGTAGCTTTTTTTAGGGTATGGTTGGTCCTACTATAGCAATTGCATTGGTGTACGACATGTCCTACCTAGTAGAGCTATGATCATGACTACAACTATGACACTAATTAGAACCATCATGGATTTATTTGGAATATGTTTAAAAATCAACATTAGTCTTAGTATCAATAACATGAGAATTCAACTTTGAATTGAATCTAGTTAGAAAGATTGCCTATGTTAATTGTTAGAGTCTATAAATAAATGGATCATTATATGGATTCCAAGTAGGGTTGTGTTTTAAGTGGGTTTAGTCTCACATTGTTTAAGTTTGTTTTATACTCTTTGTATAACTTCTATAAATAGAAGCCTTATTTGCTTATGAATGATATACAACTTTCATCCCATTTCTTATGTTTTAACATTGACATAAAATCTTAGGTTTTAAGAGTTTAAGAGATTGAACAATTTAGGGAGGGAGGAGGGAAACCTTGGTTGTCACCCTCCTTCCAACCACTATAGCTGTTGCTAGTCATTTCTAACCCCTTTGCATCAATTTCCCTTGTCTCTTTTTGTATGTAGTCCCTCTCCTGTTTTTCACCCATTCTCGACATTCTCTTGCTTTTATCACATCCTCCCCACTTCCACTGATGTTCGCTGTCTTTGCCTTTGTATCTTTGCTTTCCTCTTTGTTTGGTGTCTCAAACACTTTCAATGTTGCCATCGATGAACTCTCCCAATTTCTATAAAACTACCCCATTGTTTATGGAAACCGATGGTCAAGCAGGGTTGTATCTTTTGCATCATTAACACTTTTGTCTATTGGATTTGGTGCTCTCATTGATGTAGTTACTGTTGACACTTTTGTTTTGTCTCTTGATGCTTTCACCCATGACCTAGGTTGAAAACTTCCTTGTTCGTGTTGATTGCATTTTCTCTTGCTTTGTCAACTCTATTAACCACTTAAAATAACTCATCACTGCCTGGACTCATTAGGATTGAAGATAATGCAAGGGGGGAAGAAGGAGAAGAGAAGGGAAAGAAGAAGGAAATGAAAGAAAAAAAGAGCAAAGATAAATAAAAAAAAGTAGGAGAGAGAGGAAAGTAAAAGGAAAAAGGATGTCAAAAAAGGAGGGCAAGCGGAATAATTGAGAAGGGGAGAAAAAAATTGAAAAAATGGTGGAAGTTCAAAAAAAAGAAAAAAAGGAGTGAAAAAAAAAATAGAAAAGAAGTGTTTAATACTTTAATATCAATTTCTAATTAAATTTGTTGTGCTTTTCTTGTATGAGTGTCAACATTACAATAATGTTGCTTTGTCAAAGTTGTTTTCTCTACAAGTTTTGTTTTAATGTTGGACAATGTTATTCTGTTATTTCTGTTGGATGATTGATGATTTTGTGTTAGTATTTGTAAAAGTGTTTTTATGCAAGCCTTTTAGTATACGTAGGTGTTCATATATTGACTAAGTTTAATAATATCAACTACAAAATAGTATGTGTACTTGTTGAAGTATGACCAAGTAGAATTTGATCATTTTTCTTACTTTTATAACATCTTTACTATTTCTAGTTAGTGTTTGTTTATTATGTATATCATTATTTGGTTTATTTTAATTTTTATATATGGGTTTTGTTGCATGTTGGATACTTTAGCTTGAGAGAGACTTGAGTCTATGAATAAATAGATCATTATATAGATCCCAAGTAGGGTTATATGTTTTAAGTGGGTTTTGTCCCACATTGTTTAACTGTGTTTTATCCTCTTTGTGTAGTCTTTATAAATAGTGACCTTATTTGCTTATGAATGATATACAATTTTCACCTCATTTCTTGTGTTTCAACCTTATCAATCACTTGTACTTTATTTAAGAGATGTTAGTCACTAAGGTGGTGTTCGTGTTTTTAGAATCAATGAGAAATCATGTGAAATGGTAAGAAATAATAATGATAATTTTCGTCATTTCTTGTTATTTTTTACTAATTTTAAAAGCACAAATACCTTATAAAGGTGAATAAATTTTAAACTCATCTACTAGTGTTTGACAATAAGTGTGAAATTCTTTGGCAGAGCATCTCCTATTGAAGATTGAAATGTTGCTTATAAATGACAAACCTGAGTAATGTTTTTCTTATTCCGCTAGATACTTATTAGCCAGAAATTGAATTTCAATTTCACATCAGAATTTTGTAAGTTCAAGAATTGACACATGTTTGTAAATTTTTTGTATATTAGTCATTAGAAATCTAGTAAAGAAAATCATCTTTCATTGACAAATTTGCTTGTTGGCATTGATTTGTTGTCATTCTGGGAAATCAAAAAATTGAATGTGTCAGTGAAATTTCGGAGACATGTTTGTGTTTAATTTCTTGCTCACTAGTGTTTCCTAGATTTTCTTTGCCAGGTTGAACACCTTGAAACCACAAGAAATGCTTTATTTCATACTAATAATTTGCTACAAGATTACAAGATGGTTATCATTGTACCTATCCTCATGTGCATCATCTTCTACTTAGGGAGGTTCATGAGTAAGATGATAGATCTTTCAATGCACAGTAAGGATGGTCTCAAAACTTTCAAAGGATTGAGGTCATGGAAGACTGACCGTTCTTTTTGTTCAACTTTATTGAGATTTCGGTAAGGTTCTTGAGCCATATATGTCAGGTAAGGCCATATGGTACAAAAGGTACCATATGGAAACAAAGTATTCTGGGCTAGGAAGGTGAAGGTTCGCAACTGCTGTTCTTTCATATTTTTTATAGCCTCAGGCTCTCTTATTATGTAGAGTTTAAAGTAAAATGATGATTATTCCATTACAAAAAAGGGATTTGTGTTTGTGGGAGGGTTCTAAGGGTGTCCTATTACATTGATATCTATTGATCCATACAACACTCATATGGTAAGATCTATTACGTTCATATGACAAAAAATTTACAATGTCACGAACATTAAGTAAATGTTTTTAAATTCTTGTTCTATTATTAGTCCATCTCATGTTTTCTTGTGGTAAAAATTGTTGCCTATATTTATTGAAACAATGACATTTTGTTGAGTGTACCATTCTGTTTACTTTTGCATTTTAAAGAAGATCAATAAACATTTTTTTGTTTAATCGCAGGCTGCAGTACAACAAATATGCAATGATGTTGGGACTTTAGTTAAGAAGTGTGGAAAGCCAAAAATGACTGAAGCAATTAAGTTGCCTCCTAATGAGCTCTATAGACATGTTGAAGTATGAATTTCATTTATGTTTTCTTTAGAATGTGTATGATAATTTTTCTATTCTTATTAGGGCATCTCCTATGTGCCCATTCAGATATGCATTTTTCTTAAAATTTTAGATTCGCGCATGTGTATATATATGTGTGTGTGTATTTATAAATATTGAATAATTTTATAATAATCATGTATAGTTTTAACTTATTAATTCTTAAATAAACATTCAATTACACAAATAATCACAAGCCAAATTCAAAATCTTAAGTTTAAAACACATGTTAAGATTTAAAAATGCATGATTTAAATAAGTTCCAAGCAAGTTTAAGATCCATACTTTGAAGTTAAGATAATAACACAAATACAAGATGTAAGATAATAACAATGCCATGGGTTTTTGATCAAGTTTTAAGAACACCTGAAAAGAAGCATCTCATTTCATTCACTCTCATCATCTAGGAAATCATGAAAATTCTTCTTAAGTAAGGATTCTCATAATCATCTTCTTCCTCTATATCTTCAAACTCTATTACTCCTTGATCTCTTTATCTTTGCCCCTGTTGAATACATTTTAAAAATTTTCCGCATCCATTACCACCAAGATGTCCATGCTCACGTCTACATTGGCCAGTTGTTGATATAGTTGCGTAGAACTTGATGAATGTTTCAATGGATTCTTAGAGTACAGTTCATACATTTTAAGGTGAGCCCTTAGGCATGGGTATATAAAGGTTTTTAAATGTTTTTCCTTACAAAAATCTTAATTTGTTTGACATTTTAAGGCCATATAAAGGTTCTTGAATATTTCTAAAATCTAGGAATAATTGATATATATATATATATATATATATTCAGTAGGCTTTGTGTTTTGATGTTGTCTTAGTTTTATTTATGTTGCTCAATAGCACTTAGGAAAGAGGAAATCTAAAAGTATACATAATTGCTATTAACTATTTGTAAATAAATATAATATATACATAAAATGAAAACAATAGATATCTAAATGGATTCCTAGTCACCACCTAGGTGTCCAGGGGCTGTCTTTCCAGTTGGGTGCCTTGGCACCGTAATGTATGGTACAATTGATATTAAATACATCACACCTATTATTTCATCAATATTTTCTGAAGTCTATTGTCTTTGTAACCAATTCACTGTGTAAAGTTTTTGAGGCCCGTAAGTATTGTATCATCCAGTCATATTAACTTGTTTAAATCTCTCTTGTTTTGATGCACTGCTTTTAATCTAATGCAATGGAACACAAACGGGAATGTTAGTGACTAGATTAAGTGCCCTTTCAAATATCCAATTTTTTCTTTTTATGCATAGTTTATTTTGGTTTATAAATATTTAATGGTAATTAGGTGTACTTTAGGTCTTTTCTTTCCTAAATAATATATTGATACAAAGATAATCCCGAGTCAAAATGTAAATTTTAACGATAATATTATATATATTTCAGTAATATATGATTATAATTTTTAATACTTTTCTATATTTCAGTAATATTCCATTAAAAATTATATTTTAAATTTTTGCAAGAAAAACATTTATAAATCTTACATGAGTAATAGTCTGTGAAGTTGTAGCAAGGGATCTCTGTAGTCACATCGGCTTACTTTTGCTTGTGTAACTTCTTCCATCATTGATCTGACCTATGTCCCATCTTTCTAGTGTTGACAATGGGATCAATTTTTATCATCTGTATGTCTTCTGCAACCTTTTCCTCTGGACGTGCCACAACTGTGACTTTGACAAACTATCATAACTAACTAATTTGAAATTAGAGCATGCATGATAGTCGAGATTCTGAGAACTCTGGAAAAGGTGACCTCCATGTCTAGAACTGTATGAACGCTGGAAAATGCCCACAAATTTGTGAAGATAGGATTCAAGTTGGAGAGGTAGGCAGCTACTGCCAGCTCATTTTGTTACTGTTGCACCTTGGTAATATTTGTTGCAATGGTTGATAGAGTTGAAGCTCTTCAAGAAGTGCACAAAGTTCAGTGTAATGATCCTGAATTGACTGATCTTGTTGAAAGGTGAAAAGCTACCTACATATCTCTAAAATAACAGAGATATTCTTCTAATGTCTATAAGTTACTTGCAATGTGTCCCGTATCTTCTTTGCTGAAGGAAGCATCATAACACTATGGGCAACACTAGAGTCCATGCCTTTAATGAGCCAGGTGAAAATGCATCCTTAACATTAGGAGGTGATTGTATAAGGTGTGGTTTGGCTTTTGATGACTTGTAATAAATTTTGCAAAATTTTATGCCCATAATAGATTTCTTTCCATTCAATTTTTTTGTTGTTAAACCAGGATTTTTGATCTTCTTCTTTTGAATAATTCATGTTTCACTTTTGAAATCTGTCAAATAAGGACTGGTTCTGGTGGTTGGCCACTGGCAACAGCTTGTAAGGTTTCACCTAGGACTCTGTTACCGGTATCATATAGGAACTAGAGTGAAAATAATAATGTGTTGTTAATAATGACCAATTATGGTACATACATAAAAGGTTCACCAGATATCCCATCTAAATGGATATTTGATAACCCAATAAATGGTAACGGATATTAGTCTAAATAACATATACCACCCCCCTTCAATTCTCTTACTTTTTAATGTTTTTATGTTTATGGTTGTTTACTATTTCATACAGGAAATTTCTGGTGATGAATTGGTAAAAGTATTACAAATAAAGAGTAAAATACCACGTAGGAAAGCACTTTCTGCTTTGGAAGAGAAAGTTTTATCAATTCTCACTGAAAAAGGATATGTTTCAAAGAATGAAGAACCATTAGTTCCTGATGTATTGATGGAAACAACAGATGAGGATGAGGATGAGGATGAGGTGGTTGATGGTGAAGTTGATGAAGGTGATGTGCATATTACACCAACACGTAAGCATGTGCCATTGGTAAGCCCTTCTGGCCTGGCTGCATATCTTTTTATTGAAGGCACACATATGGTTAAAATGCATCACTTTTTTCTTTATCTTATCAAGTTTCATCCGTCCTTTTTGTATCTAAACTAAAGTAGCATATGTGAAATATTTGCATTGAGCTAGTTATGTATCACTACATTACTTCATAATTATAAGTTCTTTATGAAATTATCATTTTTTTTTAAATTGTGATGTATGTAAAAGTTATGTGATATTCTCTTCAAAAAATGTTACATTCTTAACAAGGGTGTGTACTATTTCTTCTTCAAATTAGTTTCTTTGAGAATATTCCATGTTCAATATTTGCAAGCTTCATATTTTATGCATATGCATAATGATGGCATGGATATTTTAGAAGATGTGTTTTGAGTCTTGTGACATTTCATATATGAAGGCAAATGGTTTGTTCAACATAAAAGTTAGGCTTATATGCCCTTTGACAATATTATGGTGAATATCTTTGTCTAAGTTATATGTTGCTTTGTGTTCATGCTAGAATTGGTTCGATCTTCTTGATTATTTTTCCTCTGTGTTGTGTTCTTTGGTTTCCTATTTTGTTCATTTTGGGAATTTCTTGATTGTTACATTTCTCTCTTTTTTGTTGTCTTTATGCATTAATTTCATAGTTAACTTGACATTCTTATAATAAATCCAATTTGTTTTCCTATGATTATGGTTTCATGTCCTATTCCATTTTGAGTTATTATTTTTCAATGATTCATTATATTTGTAGTGGTAAGGTAAAATATATTGAATTCGAGATAAAGGTGGCCTATACAAGCCATTGGTGAGTTGAAATTGAAAAAAAAATGAAAAATAGAAGTTGGATTCCTATAATGGAAACCAAGAACAAAGAAAAAGGTAAAAAACACCTGCCACAGAAGAAAGCAAGGACTCTATTCTCATCATAAGGACACTTGAGTCTGCAACCATGTTAGCACATCAACAATGGATGTTACAACATGTGAGTGCAATGATTTTGTCCATTCCATCGCATGCCTTAACATTTAGAGCTGGAAATGGTCATCATCATGGGTAACATTTTGAAAGATCTTGCCACTCCTCTCCAACCACAAACAGCACTAGATGGCAAGGGGAATCTTATCCCATACCTTTCTTTTTGGCTTGTTCAACCTTCCTTTATTTGACCAGGTTTGGCGTTCATTATAAAATGTGTGGAAACACATGACGTGGGTAGGAGTGTGTATTTTATTTTAGGAGTGTGTACTTTACTAGACCAGGGGGTTGGGGGGGGGGGTGAATATTGAGTTCTAATTATTTATGTAAACTTTAAATTAATTTTGTAATTATTCAATACAGCAATTTTATATATGATGCTGCTCTTTGCAATTGGAATGCAATATAAATATGTAATGCGTGATTTCATTCAAATAATGTCATGTGCAATATAAATGAAATAATCACATTCACACATAAGAGGCATAAGCAATTTTTATACACCTTGGTATGGGCAGGACGTACTATGTAACAGAATCAATGTACCTTAGTCAAAATCTCCGGTCTCGGCTCTAGGTTTGCAGGTACTCACAATCTTTCTCTAAGTTTGAATCCTCCTTCAGTACCAAGCTGGGAACCTGTCTCTGCATGGTTTTCCAAATTTCTTATATGCTGCCATGTGGTATCTTGGTGTTGGCATTGTAACACTGTCTACAAGAGCTTATTACAACTGCAATTTGACTGGTATCTTGGTGTTGGCACTTTAACACTGTTTACAAGAGCTGATTGCAACTGCAATTTGACCATCCAAACTCTCTCACCCTCTAGAAAGGGTCTCCATTCAGAGATATCATTTTGGGTCTCCAACTAGAGGATCTCTCACCCTCTAGTTGTGCTTGTTGTGTAGAATGTAGATACACATACACTATCACTTGCTGCAAGTGTTTGAGTAAATGGAATTTTTTATGGATCTTTATGTTGCCCTTTTGTTTGGTTATTTTTAGGCGAAGTGTATTGGTTATTTATGGGTCTCGTGTGTGCTCTCTTAC
>JAMKPZ010000475.1:0-57172 GCA_024699675.1 Amphibolis antarctica | reverse complement strand
TTCTGAGTTTCACGAATCCTAGAATTTCTCAAGGGTTTATTGTGAATGTGTTTGATGAATATCTTACATTTTAAAGAATGATACAATTTCTCAATGGTTTATTGTGAATCTTTTGCATATTCATGGCTTGATAAGGCCGGTGCCTCCAAGTCACCCAAACATGAGTTGGAAACCTGCCTTACTGTACAAGCTTATGCAGAAGCCTGATGTTTGGTGTGCATATGATATTAGACACCAAACTCTGATGTATGATTTTTCGTTTTACACAAAATGACATCTGGAGTACACCTGCTATCACTAGCATGTTGCACTGCTATGACAGTCTCACCATTTGTAAGGGTGATCACTGGACAATAAGGGTGTTTACTTGAATACAAGCATCTGAAACACACCACACTGTCGGCTGAGGATGCCTTCCTGAAATGCAAGCCTGCAATTTGATTTGAAAATACATACATATTTGTTTGGACTACTAATGCCCTCCATAGCTGCCAAGTTTGTCAAACATATTTTTCAACTGTACCTGTGTCCTTCGAAAATTGGTTTGTTTTTATAAAATATTTTCGGCTCCGTTTGATTACAGCTTCCTTTCGCTACAAACTCTTATAGTCGTAATGATATGAAAGTTTTTCAATATGCTTTTTTTTATCATGACCTTTAATTATATAAATATTTAAAAAATTAATTCTACACATTTTATTTAAATATTAAAATAAATATAAACAAATACAAATTCTGTCTTGTCGAGTGGTTTAAAAATTAGTGCATTTTTTTTTTTTTTTGATAAACGCAACTTCAAGAGATGTTTTTTTCTACTTTTGAAGTAAAAAAAACTCATGCCAAACACAACATTCAAAACTCAATCCTTATTCTCAAGGTGTTTGTATCACAAATTAGCTAACAAAATACAAATGTGCACGAATGTGTTACTTCTGAGTCCACGAAGTTCCTTGCATCGTTCTTCTTGAAAGCCAAAATCACACACAACCATTAAAGTAACGGACAATTAACACTTGAATAAACAAGAAAACATATATATATAGTAACATTTCCTGTCAATATATAATAGTGAAATTACTTTTCATGAGTAACAAGTTAAATACATAATGGCAAATGCCAATATACTTTCCCATGCTCATTATTATTTTCCCATCAACAATGCTTTCCAATTTTTATGATCGTTAATTCCATAATGATATATGGGAGGTTAGTATTGCATTGGACTTTTATGCGGAGGCCATAACGATGTACAAGGGAAATTTCAACGTATCGATCATTATGGTGCACTTGGAAATCAACATATCAACAAATTGGGAGAAGCATGCCATTTGGATAGAAAACCAAACAACATGAAAAGGGAAATTTCACAAATTTCAACACATATAGCAACGTTTGATCAGATGTACATATCAAACACGTACGTACATCGACAATATGTTATTTGTGTAATTTGTGATTTAGTGTGGGGGCATTTTAGGGATTTAAAATGCGGGGGGGTTTAAGCTTTTCGCACTCTCTTCTTCTCTCCCTCTCGTTGTCTCCCTCTGCCGGCCCCTACGCAAGCATCGATTGGAGGGAGCGGGTGTGGATTGGGGGTTTTTAGTAGCTTCGGTGGCAGAACTTGCAGAGTCGGCGTGAAGGGAGGTGGGCTTTGGTCTTCTGCGGGAGTGTTACTGTCTTCTTAAGATCGTGCACTTGACGATGGTGAGGTGGAGCCGTTGTGAGAAATAGAGAGAATGGAAGGAGAATCGATGAACCATAGAGAGCAGAAAGGAAACAATGCGCAGGGGAGAGTAAGGAAATAGAAAATAATATTTTGATTCCTTGATCTACCCATTTCATTAACAAGCAATGCCTTAAATACAAAAGCAACCACTCACTCCACTTACACCACTTACCCATATTCACCACGAACATTCTCCACACCCATGATTAACAAACACGATGACAAACATAACATAGCAAAATCAAATAATACACACAAATGCCCCATAATCCTCCACAACCAATGGATGATACTAACCTACGTGTCCAGCAACACACTCAACCAACAACGGTCGCAAGAGACTGTAACAATTCCCCTCTCCTTGAGAGTGAGCTTGTTCTCAAGCTTGAAATTTGGATGCTCATCGACTTCTTCGTCCATGAGTAGAAGGAACATATTGGAACATGTAACGGTTGCCCTCAATCCACTTCTTGCAACAATTATAGTAGAGGCCTTGTCTGTGCCACTTTTCAAGCTGCTCTCTTGGAAGTTGTTGAACTGGGAGTCGTCGTCATTCACTAGCTATGCAAGTTGTCAGGTGGAAGGTCGCTCCTTATCATCGAACAACTTGTACAAGTGGTGAATCTCGCCGGTCTTCAATTCTTGGTAAGTTGCTAGCTCGATTGCATCATGAAGAGTTTTGGGACGAAAAGACAAAACCTCGCATTGGAGTTGATCCTTCAATTCACTCAAGTACAAACTCAACTGTTGCTCCTCAGGTAAACTGTCGTCCTTGTTCATTAATCGCTCAAACGATCGGTGGTATGACTTGAGGTTGCCATCTTGTTGTAGCTTCATGAGCACACTTGGAGCGAGCCAACAATAATACCACGAACTTGGCGTTATGTTACCCTAAAATAGTACGAACTTATTTATTTATTTTTTAAAATATCAGAAGATTAACCCTTAATATATATGCTCTTCTAATCTCTGTTAGGATTGATCATGACCACGGAAAGAGGGTGAATAGTAATTTTTTAAATTTTTAAGAATTTTCGTACGAATAATACCATCGTAAAGAAAATGTGAGCGATGAAAACAATGCAAAAGTGAATCAAATAAAATTATATAAGGTCAGATACAAATTTCGACACAAAATGAAATACGATTAGTCAATTCGATGTGGAAACGATAAAGAAAATACGGAAATAAAAGCACACACGAGATTTTTAGGTAGTTTACTAACTAGCCACGTCCACCTCCAAACTTAAAAAACTTGAGTTTAATCTAATTACTACTTAAAATGTTATAAATTGAGTGTTTATGGTCAAACACCCAACTAACTATTCGATGTCACTCACTGGATATTCCTCTAACACTTGAACTAGAGACACTGAAGGATGAAGAATCAATGGATATTTTCATCTTAATGGATATTCTGGTTCATCTTAACGGATATTCTGTTGTGCTGGCATACCTTAGTCATTTTGGTGAAGGTTCAACAGATGTTCTATTATACTTAAACATATATTCTGTTAGTATATTCTTTTTATTATTATGTTAAAAAGTTTATGTTCTGCTTTGGCTTGACGAACATTCCGTTACTATTTTATTCTAAATTAATTTCATAATTCCTTAATTTGTTGGACGGATATTCCTACATGCATTAATGAATTTTCCTGTGTATTTGAAAATTAATTGTTTTTACTAAATAGATATTCCAACTCTCAAAGACGGATATTCCATTGATGTGAACTATTGCAGGAATAATCAATGGATTTTCTGGTTTGTTAAGATGGATTTTCTATTAATCTCAGAATTTATATATTTATTGATTTTATTGTAGAAAGGAATTTCTATTGGATTGATAGGAACTTCCGTATGGAAACGGAAATTCCATCAAAAATCCTAGGAATTTCTGGTTATCTGCTAGTGATTTTTCTATAGGATACAGAATCTTTAATTGCCTAATTTTTAGGATACTCTTGTTGGAACAAAGGAATAAAGATCTACTAAATTACAAAGATTGGAAGCAAGATGAGCAAGTTGTAGACCCCTCATACTTAAAATTTTCCTCACTGGAAATTCTTCTCAATCCCACCAGAATTTTCGTTGACACTTAGGTTGAACGGTCGACATCTCCCTTGCACAGGAGTTTTCATTTGGGCACTGGGGAAAGTTCTGCAGAATAGATGAAACTTTCATTTCCATCGTAGGTCTTTAGGTCTATAATGTTACGATGGGCTATAGACTAAAGTCCATAATGTTATGACTGGCTGTAGACTAAAGTCTATAGTGTTATGACTAGTTGTAGATTAAAGCTTGTAAAGTTACGATAGGTCGTAGATTTATTTCCTTTTTTTATGTATATTATCCAGAAGTTTCACCACCTGGGTGGTACTTCCATTTTGCACTTGTGTGGGGGAGGCACTGCCTCCCTTGCACCAGATTTTCCCATGAAGGATAGAGGAAATTCCTGTAGATTGTCTGAAAGTTCTGCCACTTAGACAGTACTTCCATTTTCTACTTGTGCTAGGAAAGTGCTTGCCCCCATGCACCGGATTTTCCTTTGAAAACTAGAGGAAATTCAATTGGCCCTGTCGAAAGTTCCTTTATCTAGATGGAACTTCTACTGGCCCTGTCGAAAGTTCCTCTATCTAGATGAAACTTCCGTTGGTGCTTGAACAATTGTACAACACGTGAATTCCATTGAGTTAGCTCCTTAGCCCACGAAGGTTTGTGGTGCTCAGGCAACGGACCTTCGCTTGCACTTGTACCCTTGGATTCTAGACACCTTACTGGATTCTACCTTTTCTCGACATAAGTTGCCTCATGAGGGCACAACCTATCCTACTTGGTTCCTTGCTTCCTACTGGTTATGATTGATATGAGGTAGGTGCGCAGCACGCATTAAGGAATCAAAATCTAGTTTCACAGTACTACTTATCCTTCCCTTATATATATGCTTCACCTAGCAACATACGAAGCATCTTTTTCATAATTCACGACTGCACGTTGACACCTAAGCTTCTAGAGCTTTTGAACTCGACCTTCTAGTTTCCTTAGTGACTTGCAGGTAAGGTTCCTAGCCCTTCAACCTTTTTATTTCTTGTTTTGGATTGGTTGGAGAAGGTACAAAGGTTTCTCTAGCTATTCTACTCTTTTTGGGTAGAACGGGTGGTCAGCAATGTTACTGACCATCAACCTATCTGGATTCACCCAAGATAGGGTGATTCTCCCTTAGACATAGGGAGAGGAGCAGGTTTTCTATCTTTATTTGCTTTGTTTCTTCTTGTATTGAAGATGAAAGTCTCAAACATAGGCTTTCCTTCCTTCTTGTCATTCGACCTTGTCCATCTATAGTCACGAATGATTGTGAGGATAGATGAAACCATTTGTGTCTCACTTTCCTTCCTTGATGAATCCTTCAAGGAAGGAATTTTGTTGTTTTTACTATGTTTGCATTTTCTACAGTCGCCTAGGAGAAGTTCAGAATCCAGCTTATGGACTCTGGGCTTACCTGGATGGCTTTATCGGATCCTGGAGTTCTCTCTTGAATCCATAGTGGTAGCCTCAGATCTTCTTCTCTCGGTTGGAATGTGCATGTATCCTTGCATATCTTTCTGCCAACTTGTTTTACTATTTTTCGCATCACATTACCATGTTTTGGCTTATGCATGAATCCTTGCATAGGCCTAATTGCATTTCAATTTATTGTTCATTACTCTTTCCATGACCATGTGCATTGCATACATCCTTGCATTTACACTAGTGGTATGGCATTTTATTTTACTGCCTGTTCATTACCCTTTTGATGACCATGTGCATTGCATGCATCCTCACACTTGCACTAGTAGTAGGGTATTTAGGTTTATTTTGCATACTCTTTATTCTATCATGACCATGTGCATTACAAATATCCCTGTACTTGCATTAGTGATGAAGTAACTATATTTTTATTGCATATTTCATGCTTTGCCACGACCATGTGCATTACATGAATCCTTGTAGTTGCACTAGTGGTAGAGCATTCGTATCTTATTAGTTCATCACTCCACCATGACCATGTGCATTGCATGTATCCTTGCATTTGCACTAGTGGTAGAGTATTTAGGTCTTATTTTTTAGCTCATTACTCACCCATAACCATGTGCATTACATGCATCCTTACATTTGCATTAGTGGTAGAGTACTTAGTATTTACTGCATTTTCCTCTTTGTACATGAATCCTTGTATTGGGAGTTTGGGGCATGAATCCTTGCCCTGATCGTGAGCTTAGTTCACTGTGGTATCTAGAACCTGACTTAAACCCAAGTGGATTTCGGTTGCTTAGGTCTTGTTCCTTTTGTTAGGATCGATCATGGTCACTAGAGGGAGGGTGAATAGTAATTTTTCAAATTTCTAATGATTTTTGTACGAATTTAACGAAAAATATAAAGTAAACGAAATTTGAATAATAAAATCAATATGAAGTTGAATAAAACTGAGTACGAATTTCAAAATAAAAAGTCATGTGTTTAGTCGATTCGATGTGGAAACAGTAACAAGAATGTAGAAATAAAAGCACAAAGAATTTTTAGGTGGTTTACCAACTGGTTACGTCCACCTCCAAGTTTAAGAAACTTGAACCTAGTTTAATCACTATAAAAACTATTAC
Source organism: Amphibolis antarctica (assembly GCA_024699675.1). NCBI lineage: Eukaryota > Viridiplantae > Streptophyta > Magnoliopsida > Alismatales > Cymodoceaceae > Amphibolis > Amphibolis antarctica. The sequence goes on along the minus strand of JAMKPZ010000475.1, from coordinate 50,809 downwards.
AAATCGAATGTTTAAGGTCGAACACCTAACCAACTACAATAAAGGTTTGTGGTTACACCCTCCAACCAACACAAAACCAAGAGTTTAAGGTTAAACTCTCCAACCAACTAAGGATTTAGGTTGAATCCTTCAACCAACAAGAGTTTAATGTCAAACTCTTCAACCCATCACTTCAAAACAGAGTGCTCACGTGTGTTTAGGTTGAACATACGTTAAACCAACAAAAGAAAAATGAAACCAATCCCTTTAAAATCAATCAGAATGTGTTCACCTCGAAGGAGCGTAGAAATCAAACTTTAAGCTTTTACGCCTTCAAGATCTCCTCCCACTGAAGCACAAAAATGCATCGAACCGAGTCTGAAATGTGAGCACTAGAGTTGTGAGAAGGAGAGTGAAAATTCGTGAGTGAATGGTGTGTAAAAGTGATGAATTGGACTCTTATTTATAGATGCAAACTTAACTTAAAACCAATCCAAAATCGTTATAATGATTTTAAAATCATTATAACGTTTTTCCATCTTACCTTATAATTTCAATTGGATTGTTGTACTGAATGGTTGTTTTACCAAATTCGTTATAATGTTTTCCAAATCGTTATAATGATTTTCCTACATGTCAAATCTTAGATTTTTCAAATCTGATTTTAACAATTAAATCTTTTCAAAAATTTTCCTAATTTATGGTAGATTCAAAATTCGTTATAATGATTTGAGAATCATTATACAGATTTTGCTTGATTATCTAAAATTATGGATTTTCTTGGATTGAATTTCTAAGTAAATATCTTTTCAAAAACTTTCCTAAGTATTATTTGAATTTCAAAATTCGTTATAACGATTATGAAAATCATTATACCAATTTTTCTAAAATTCCTTAATTTACGGGATTTTCTCTAACAGACTTATTTTCAAAATATTTCCAAAGTTTTAGAACATAATCAAAATTCGTTATAATGATTTTTCAAATCGTTATACCGAATTTCTTAAATTCCTTAATCTACGAGATTTTCTCTAATGAACTTATTTTGAAAATATTTCCTAAGTTTTGGAACTCAATCAAAATTTGTTATAATGATTTTTCAAATCGTTATATTGAATTTCTTGGATGTAGAGTCATGTGATCTACCAAATGAATAGTGAATCTATTATAACTATTTTCCAATTATTATTCCGATTTTTCCCTGTGTTGATTTAATGTGTGTGGACTTAGAATCTAAATGAGTGACTTAAACTAGTGTCCAAACCTTTTTAAATGAGTGTGTGTGCTTGGGGCTCTTCTTCATTGGTTTTAACACTTTCATATCTAATTCTTCAAATTTCTTTGGCTTTCTTCATATAATTTCTTCATTCCTTCTTTTTGACTTTGTATCTTGGACTTGGTTTCTTCATGCCTTCATTTGTTGTATGCCAAGTTGTTTGACATCATCAAAACCTATAGAGGGTGAGTTCTCAACAATCTCTCCCTTTTTGATGATGTCAAAACCATACGTTAAACTTAAAGAAAAAATTTAAGCACCTAATACAACACATACCCTTATTACAAATATATGCATTTTTCTCCCCCTTTTTGACATTCATGAAAATGGGTGAATTACAACTTACTCCCCCTATTTGACATACAAGATAATAAACACTTAAACATTGAAGTTCCCCCTAAATCAAAGCTCCCCCCTACATAAAATACTTCGCTTGTCTAAAGAATATGCTTGAAGAAAAGTAATTGTGATATATTTTGAATCAAGTCCATAAGATGTAAAACCATAAAGACATTCATATAAAAACATTCATCAAGATAGGTGTTTCATATTACAACTCATGTCATAATAATTCAAATAGACATTCAAGCAAATAACATAGTTCAAACATACATTGGAAGCAATTTAAAAACATACACCACATAAAAGAAATAGCAAGCAACCTTAAGGTGATGGAGCATTGTCATCCATGCGTGTCACCTGTGTGTCTTCCTCAATAGTTAAATTCTGTAATGTAACTAAAATTTGTTCTGTCTTTAAGTCCATATAGGACTTCAACTCCCTAGAATTCTAATCAATGTAACATTTTAACTCTTGAGAGTGAGAGACCATGTAAATTCTTAACCCTCTCATTTCTTCTTCTTGCCTGAGAAATCCTTCTATCATATAGTCATTCAACTCACTGATTTCTCTACTCAAACTGTCAATAGCATCTTCATCATTTTCATCAACCACAGGTGGTTGAGAGGATGATGCCATCTGTCTACTAGAAGTAGTATCCTTGGAACTTCTGAAGATGTTCTTGTAGGTGATACCTGTGGAAGTCACTTGTGTTTTCTTGAGGCCATCTAAATCTACTTGGAGAGCTTGAAATAAGGCCATCAAGTTCATTCCATAGAAGATTTTTGTTTTTACTCTTCCTATGTAATGCAGAATAGCAGCAACCCAATTTACAGTTAGCTCTTCCATTAGATAGTAAACAGCCCTAAGAGTGTTTTCATTTAACTCATCATTGTGTCCCTTTCTTTGGAACACATTTGTGGACACAATGTGAGCAATTATTCTAGCCTCTTTGTTTAGATAGGCTATCCTGTCAATTTTTCTAGCCCCTTTTACTATATCATTGACTACAACATTCACATCTGCATTTGTGAAGGAGTAATGATAGGTTGGCAAGGTAACATCTATTCTTTCATTTACTAGACCAAGATGAGTTTCTAAAATGGCTTGAGTAACAACAAAGTGAGACCCATTTATGTAGCTATCAAAACTTGTTGGGAAAAAATAACCACACCTCCCGGTGCTTGGTGCAACTCAACGTGTCACGTGTCCCAACGATATGTGTCTTCTCGGTTTGCTCACTAACGAAAAACACTCTCTCTCTCTTACACTATTCGTTGTGAGTGGAAGAACGTAGGTGGAAGAGAAGAAGGAGGTGACACGATGATTTACGTGGTTTGGCAAATTGCCTACTCCACGGGGTGCTAGTGCTCTCTTTCATGTTGCATTGCCACTGGCTCTTTTGCACACCCATTACAACTGGTTAAGCCCTATTTATAGGGCACATAAGAAACCCTATTCTCAGCATTACAAATGACTCTCGAAGTCATCGACAACCGGTGTCTGGAAGGACACTACTAGATAGCTGGAACCTTCTTCCGCCTGTGCACCTTCTCTGGCCACACGTAGTCTACAACTGGTGTCTGGAAGGACACTACTGGATAGCTGGAACCTTCTTCCACCTGTGAGCCTTCTCTGGCCACACGTAGTCTCCAACCGATGTCTGGAAGGACACTATTGGATAGCCAGAACCTTCTTCCACTTGTGCGCCTTCTTTGGCCACATGTAGTCTCCAACCGATTTCCTACTAGAGCAACCTGTCTTCTGAACTTCTGAGCCGGCATCTAGATGACTAGCTGGTGAACCTCTCACCAATCTGTTGATCCTTACTTGTCATCCGACCTCCGCCTAGCTAAGTCCGGATAGCCGGCTTGCAACCTAGCAGAAGACTATCTCCATAGTGTAGCCTCAATAATCTCCCACTTGGAGACTGTCTTTTGGATAATCTCTTGGATTCCTGTAGCACCTGCTGAGGGTTCCATAACTAGCACCAATCTCCATGCTTCACGTCTCTTGGAGACTGATGAGACTTATGTAGAGTCTCAACTTCTTCATCGTCATTACCTTGGTGAGCATATCTACAACATTCTTTGCTCCTTTCACCTTCTGGAGATTTAGGCTACCTTTTGGTAGCTGAGCTAGCATCCATGTCTTGATATTCTCCAGGGACTTCATCTCATCTTTCATCGCTAGCTCCCATTGGTCTGCATCTCTAGCTAGCATAGCTTCCTTGCAAGTCCCTAGCTTGATATCATCTGTCAACAACAGGTAGTTGAATGATGGCATAAATCTTTCTAGAGGTCTTGAGATTCTAGTTGATCTCTTGAGTTGAGGAGTGACCACCTGCTCCTCCTCATCTAGTTGTTGTTCCTCTTGAGCTTGCCCACTTGCATCTGACTCTGTTTGAGAATCCCCTACAATCCTGAGATCAACATTGATGTCGTTCTCTAGTTCTGTCTCCTAACCTTCTGGAATCCAGTTGAATCTTTCTAGACACCACCCGTGCTCATTCGGAACCCATGAGGGGCCCCAACTTGCTTTAGGCTACAATTGGCTCTGGCCATTCGGTTGCCGCTCCTCTTCAACTGGTAGCTGGGTGACACTACTCGGTTGCCATTTAGTTGACCTCGCACCCTTGTGCTTGTAGAGCGTCCTTTCGTCGAACACGACGTCCTTGGCTCGAATCACCTTCTTGGCTTCATCATTGTAGAACCGATAGCCAAGATAGTTCTGGCCGTACCCAATGAAGTAACAACTTTGCGATTTTGGGTCCAACTTGTCCCTCTTATCATTGTTGACATGAACAAATGATAAAGACCCAAAATTTTTGAGATGGGAGTAACTCACCTCCTTCCCCATCCACAGTTCTTCCGGAACTTGGAAGCCCACTGTTCGAACTTTTTTGGAATCAATTCTTAATAATGTGTGTTCGAAATATTTTAAGTCCACCGCAAGTGCATGGGTTCAAATGTAATTAGTGTGCAAGTACGAGTTTGTCCACAGAGATCATTTTTGATTGGTGCTTAGCTAAATTGGTGTATTCAATTAATGGAACAATTAATTAAATTTCTTTTTAAGCAATGTCATAGTTGCTCTATTCCAAATAATCGCTAGGATGTGCTTTAATCTCTTTTTATAGTTGTAATTTCCAGAGAATTTTCATTAACTTTAATTTGTTCTCCATTTAGAATATTTGGATTAAAAAGATAGTCTTTTAATACATGATTCGAATTTTTCATTGAAAGACCCTATCAAGTGAGTTTTAATTCCAAATACTTAATTCTTCTTAATTCATCAACATTCTATATTTCAGTTTGCATGCATTTAAGTGTAGTTCAGTGAAAATTTGAACCCACGGGGTTGGCTCGTGGGTAAACGTCTTTACCCACGAGATATCTCGTGTTGAATGCAAAAGAGGTGAGTTTCAGATGTTAAACAGTATGATTCAAAATTACTGAAACTTCTAAGAATTGTTTGTTTATATTTTTATTCTTTTTACCTTAATATACAACAAACAACACAAAACATAAAACAAAACACATTATGAAAAACTTGTAGAAATAAAATAAAACATTCAACATTACATCAAACATAATATCATTCTCTCAATATCGAAATAGATGTGATAAGATAGGTGAATGCAAAAGTGAATAAAAAGGAAAAGGAAAAGGAAAGAACAGCTAATGCTCCATTGCAATTTTCACCTATCGAAACTTGCTCAGGCTAAGCACTCTTTTTGTCTTTACTTCCGATCAACTAGGTCGTCAAGCTGGCAAGCCTTCTTTTCGACCTTGAAATGAGATTTTGGACATCACTCTACAATTACACCAAGGAATAGATGAGGAAGCAGTCGGTGCCAAGAGTCTTTCTTTCAAGGATACGCTTAGGTAGAGAAAAGAATAGCAAATACTAGTCCCTTAGCAAAATACTAAAATAAGACTATAAAAACTATGAATTAATATCCATAAAATGCATACTTTTGAGTCTGAACAAGTCTTCCATACTTAAGTTTTGCTACTCCCTTAGCAAAATACTAAAATAAGACTATAAAAACTATGAAAGTAATAAAGACTATGAAATAAAATTAACTAAAACTATACTAGGCCACTTTTATAGGGAACACGACTACACTTAGTAGGTGCAGCAAGCCTTTAAACCCTTAGGTTACCCTAGTGGTGGAGTTGTGTCTCTGAAGGGTTTTTAGTGGATACACCCACAAAGTCTAGAAAGAAATAAAAAGTTAAAAGTAAGAGAAAAGAAATAGAACCAACCAAAAGATCATTTGAATCACCTGTTGCTATGAAAATTTCAAGGGAATGAGGTGGCTCAGCCTTACAACACTCCCTCTCCTTGCCCTTAAATTGAATAGACTCTCCTTAAAATGTGAACAAAAAGTCACCTATTCATAAGAACCATCTGTCTTGTGCAAGCAAGAGGAATTCACACCTTCACCACTCTCAATTAGGAATTAAATCATTTAAAACAAGCACACATCTCACCAACAAAAGAAGGGTAATCTAAGATATTCCCTTCCTTCCTAAGATATTTGAAAATGCTTTGGTCGGTAGATAACGAATAAGACAATATGCCATCACTCAAAATGCTAAATTGTTGTTTACATTCCACTTCATCCTCACATCCCAAGTGACTTCGAATATTTCCCCTTTTCTACCTAAATTGACATTGATTCCTTGATTTTATTATTATTATTATTATTATTTTAAAACCGCATATAGCACATTAAAGCTATCCACAGTTCTTTTCTATTAATAAAACATGAATACATAGAATAGTGACATAACTAGCATTGCAATTTTAAAACTAATGGGTGACCCTTAATTGATTAGTTTTAATACCTTATATCTTGATAACCTAATTCCCAAAGAAACTCTATGGTATATTAAAGCTCATACCCTTGCTATCTTCCTTTACATATCCTCTAATTCAGAGAAGTTTGGGAGATACCTTAGAATAATTCTCACCAGAATGAAAGATTTGTGATAACATGATCATTTTTATGGTGACACTTGGCATAGGTTTATCTCTCCACACAAATAGGGTAAGGAGAAAGGAAAATAATTTACTCTAGAAAAATTAGGTTAACAAGGCATTCATTCAAATGAAACAGGAAGACTCAACTCATTGCACAATTTAATTTGAAATCCATCTCCTTGAAGGGCAATGGGTTACTTTGAATTGGCTCTAGAAATTCTCCTCTCAATATGATAGGGTCTTCCCATTAATCCTAATAGCAACACTTGAAACTTACATTCTTTCAAGTTTTGTTCTCGAATAAAGATATTAAAGACGCGAAAATCAAAAATATCTCAAAAGAAATTGTAAAATTTTGAAAATTTTTAACATACTTAAACATGCTTAAACTTTGCATTGTCCTCAATGTAAATGGAAAAGTTCAGTATAAACAGGGAAATTCATGACACATAATGAATATAATAAACACACCTCCAATATCAATCATGAAAATGTGATGCATGCCAAATAATGCATTGAATTCAATAGGATAAGTCATTTGAAATGCATAAGTAATGCTCAAGAAATTGAATACCATTGCTATGCATCAATAAAGAATGATGATACAGATGCGATATATTTTTTTCTTTACTCATAGAAATAGTATAATCGAAATAAAAATAGTGCCTATATATATGTTTATTCTTGTGGAGTTCAAATGAATCACAAGAAAATCAAGTGGTTTATAAATAGACACCACCAAACTGCAACCTTATTGGCTTAAGCTGTGTGGTATTGTTCATCCCCTCCATGAGCTATGCACTCATCAGGTAAATGGGGATTCTAAACAGATTGACTTGGAAGAGCACCTTTGTTTCCTAGATTAAGTGAATTAGATATTTGGTTCAGTTGTGTCTCTATTCTTTTAATAGCTTGATCATGAGCAAAAATTTGAGAGTTGGACTTTAATCCTGTTTCTACTCTTTGCATTAAGTGTGTTAATTGTCTCTCAATATTTTGATCATGAACTTGTTGATTTTGATTTAGATTTAAATAACTATTGTTCATTGCATTTTGTTCAATAAAAGGCTATCCTACATATTGAGTTGGTTGTTGGCTTGGGTTTTTCCATGAAAAATTAGGATAGTTCCTCCACCTAAGATTATAAGGATTGAAAGTAGAGTTGTTACGTTGATTATATAATAAGGCATTAACATCTTTAGATTCGTGTAAAATAGGACATTCCTCTACAACATGACCTATGACAAAGCAACTTGTACATTTAGGCATGTTAGGTTTAGTCTTTTGTTTAAGTTGTAATTCATTAATTTTGTGTATTAAGTTAGCCATTTTAGCTTCTAAGGCAACATATGGTTCAACAATATGTACTCCCCTAGGGACATAAATTTGTTCCTGACTCACTTTAGCAGTACTTTCCCATTGTGCAGTTCTTTTGGTCAAATCTTCTAAAAATTTCCAAGCATTATCTATTCCTTGGTTTAGAAATCCATCTTGACTCAAAGATTCTAAGAGTGTTTTTGTTTGATAATCTATTCCTTCATAAATAGTTCAGATTTGGGTAACTCTCTCTACTCCATGATGTGAACTATTTGAACCTTTTATAGAACACTTTAATAATGTATGTGTTTGAAATATTTTAATTTCATCGCAAGTGCACGGGTTCAGATGTAATTAGTGTGCAAGTACGAGTTTGCCCACAAGGATTAGTTTTGCTTGGTGTTTAGCTAAATTGGTGTATTCAATTAATGGAACAAGTAATTATATTTCTTTTAAGCAATGTCATAGTTGCTTTATTCCAATTAACCGCTAGGATGCTCTTTAAATTCCTATTAAATTGAACCTTCTAGAGAATTTTTCATTAACTTTAATTTCTTCACCACTTAGAATATTTTGATTTTAAAATTAGTCTTTTAGTAAATGATTCGAATTTTTCACTTAAAGACTCTATCCAGTGAGTTTTACTTCCAAATATTTAATTCTTGTTAAGTCTTAAGATTATACATTTCAGCTTGCATAAAATTTGTCATTTTGCACAGAGAGAGTACTTAACCCTCGAAGTAGCTCGTGGGTAAACGTCTTCACCCTCGAACTTACTCGAGGGTTGTGTGATAATTGTGAGTTTTAGATGTTTAAACAGTACAATTCGAATTAGCTGAAATTGTTAAGAGTTGTATACTTATATTTTTGATCTTTTTAAATATTTTAAATACAACAAACAACTTAATGCATGAAACACAACACCGTACAAATAACTTGTAAAAATAAAATGCAACATTCAACATTACAGTAAATATAAAATCATTCTCTAAATCTCGTAATCAGTTGATAAGATGGGTGTTTGTAAATTTGAGTGTAAATATAAAGGAAAAGTAAAAATAAAGGAAAGGAAAAAGGAAAGAACACCTAATGCTTCATTGTAATTCCTCCCTTCCAAACTTGCTGAGGTTGAGAACTTCTCTTTGTCTTTACTTCCGGTCCACCAAGTTGTCAATCTGGGAAGCTTTCCTTTCAACCTTGAAATGAGATTTAAGGTGTCACTCTGCAATTACACCAAGGAACAGAGGAGGAAGCAGTCGACACTGAGAGTCTCTCCTTCAAGGATATGCTTAGGTTGAGAAAATAGCAACAACCACACTAAGGAAGTGATTGGAGAAGAGGAGGTTGTCCATCTCCTCTTGGAAGAAGTGAATGGGTGGAAGGTGGAAGATGGAGAAGATGGAGAATGCCTTGTGAATGGTGATTTGAGGAAGAAGAGGGGGGGGGGGGTTTAGTTTGATGGCTACAGGACTGTTTTATAGATGAGAGGAGTGATAGTTCACGAGCTATCAATTAACAAGGATGTGGTGCACATCTGAACGTGTGAGATCATTCATGCAAGCCCATTTCTTTAGCTTGTCCGTCCACGTTCGCCATGGTTGAGCTTCAGCTAAATTAAATTTCTCAATTATTCTCTTATACAAATTTCCCTGCAATTACTTCTTGAATTTCTTTGCAAATACCTAAGAAATACCTTTTGTGAAACACATCATATTACAGGAGAAATAATTCACAACATTTAAACCTTAAATATAATTGCAATCGCTATTACATCAATGAAATTCATCACACAGAATAAGTAGGGCATAGGCTTGAGGGTAATCCATTTTACCCTCGCGTAAGTTCGTGGGTAAATGGCTTAACCCTCGAACTCTGTACTTAGACATAAATCATGATTTTTTTCTGTGAATTAATCATTTTATCAGCAACCTAAAAAGTCAATTATCAATCATTCATTCCTTTTTTAGTAGGTAATCACCACAAATATAATTCATGACTTAAAACTTAATTCATGCATCATTAAATTGAATAAACGTGCATAATGCTCAAAAGTGTAGTTAACCTTGTAATCATCATAATTCAATGCAAAGTGCAACTAAAACTCATTAAAACATATGAATTAATATCAATAAAATGTACACTTTTGAGTTTGAACAAATCCCCCATACTTAAGTTTTACTAGTCCCTTAGAAAAATACTAAATTAAGACTATAAAAACTACGAAAGTAATAAAGATTACTAAATAAAATTAACTAAAACTATGTTAGGCTACTTTCGTAGGGAATACAACTACACTTAGCAGGTGCAGTAAGCCTTTAAACCCTTAGGTTACCCTAGTGGCAAAGTTGTGTCTCTAGAGGGTTTTCAGTGGATACACTCACAAGTCCCAAGAAATAAAAAGAGAGAGAGAGAGAAGAGAAACAAAACCAACCAAAGGATCATTGAATCACTTGTTGCTGTAGAAATTTCAAAGGAATGAGGTGGCTCAGTCTTTCAACACTCCCTCTCTTTGCCCTTAAATTGAATAGACTTATTTTAAAATGTGAACAAGAAGTCACCTATTCATGAGAACAATTTGTCTTGTGCAAAGAAGAGGAATTCACACATTCACTACTCTCAATTAGAAATTAAATCATTAAAGTAGGCACACATCTCACCAATAAAAGAGGGTAATTTAAGATATTCCCTTTCTTTCTAAGATATTGGAACATGCTTTGGCCGGTAGACAAGGGATAAGTAGAGGTGTCAATCATGTCGTGCTGGCATGGCATGACACGATTTTTGTGCCGGCACGATCGACACCGCACGGCCCATGGCACAGAAAAACACTATTCGTGCCAGTTAATGGCACGATTTTGACCAACATGATTTTTTAATTAATTTATTATATATATATATATATAATATTTAAATTAATAATTAATTTTTTGAAAAATATTTATTTAATTAACAAATAACAACATTCTCCCCAAGACTCGACCTTGCGACCTAGCTGCCAGCCTAATGACCCAGCGAAGCTGCCAGCCTAATGACCCAGCGAACGACCCAATGACCCGATGGCCCGTCCCCCTCGATGGCTGCACAACCCGTTTACCCCCCTCCTACGCATGTGACCATTCACCCTGCCGGCCACATGACCCGGCGACCGATCCCCCCCTTCCTGCGACCTAATGACCCAGCGACTGGACCTGCAGTCACCTGAGACCCATCACTAGGAGATCCTGTCCTTCAGTCGGCTACCAATGGGATTGACTTGGTGGCCGGTTCTTCGAGGATGGCGACCGATTGCCCGACCGGGTTAGATGCCCGCTCCTCTGGACTTTGGCTCCGCCACTCATAGCTATACGCCAATCCATAGACTAAAGGCCGTATACTTACAGCCGTATACTTACGGCCGTAGACTTAAGTCGTAAACTTAAGCTCATATACTTAAGGTTCTCTGTTCTCGCTTTTGCGCTTTGTGCAAACTCGGTTACCATCTCGTGGACTTGATGGCCACTTGCAACTTGGTGGAAGATCGACTCCACTCCTTGCAGCCACACCGACAGCCCACCTCTCTCTTCGACTCTTCTTCTTGGGACCTGCCGCTGCAACCTGGTGGTCGACCCAATGACCCGACAGCCCATCCTCCCCGCTGGCCACACGACCCGTTCAACCCCCTCCCGCGCATGCGACTGTTCACCTCGGCTACCGGTCCCCCCCCGTCTTGCGATCTAGTGACCGTCCCCCCCCCCAACCCACCTCGTCATCTTGTGCTAGGCCAGGATGTGCCTATTTCATGCTACAATTCATGCCATGCCGGCACGACATGAATTACCTGAGGGTCCGACCCAAGCACGACCCATAGCATGAAAAACTTTTCGTGCCGTGCTATCGATTAATTTCACCACCTTATATCTCTATAACCTAATTCCCAAATGAAATAGATAGTGAATTAAAGCTCATACCCTTTGCTATCTTCCTTCACATAACCTCTAACTCAGAAAAGTTTGGGAGATACCTTAGGATAATGCTCACCAAAATGGAAAATTGTTCTTATCATGTTCATTTTTATGATGGCACTCGGCATAAGTTTATCTCTCCAATCAAACACGGTAATGAAAAGGGAAAATGATTCACTTTAGAAAAACTAGGTTAACAAGGCATTAATTCAAATGAAATAAGAAGACTCAACCCATTACACAAGTTAAATTTGAAATCCATCTCCTCTAAGGGCAATATGTTACTTGGAATTGGCTCTGGAAATTCTCCTTTTACTATAATAGGGTCTTCCCATTAATTCTAATAGCAATACTTGAAACTTACATTCCTCAAGTTTTGTTCTCGAGAAAAACACATAAAAGATATTAAAGATGTGAAAATCAAAGAAAAATCACAAATATCGGAAAAGAAATTTTTTTATATTTAAATTTTAAACATTTTTAACATACTTAAACTTGCTTAAACATAAACCTTCCCCTCCATACTTAAACTTTGCATTGTCCTCAATGTAAATGGAAAAGTTCAGTATAGATAGGAAAATTTATGACAAATACGAAATATAATAAACATCCCGAATCATCAAACATGAAAATGTGATGCATGCTGAATAACACATTGAACTTAATAGGATGAAGCATGTGAAATGCATAAGTAATGCTGTAGAAATTAAACAAGTGCTATGCATCAATAAAAATTGATGATAAGGAGGTGATATAATTTTTTTCTTCACAAAAACAATTTAATTGAAATAAAAATAGTGCTTCTATGTATCTATGCTTGTGAAATTTGAATGGCTCACAAGAAAACTAGGTGGTTTAGGAACAGACACCACCAAACTGCAGCCTCATTAGCTTAAGCTGTGTGGTGTTGTTCATCCCTTCCATGAGCTATGTGCTCATCAGGTAAATGGGGATTCTGAACAAATTGACTTGGAAGAGCACCTTTGTTTCTTAGATTAAGTGAATTAGATATTTGGTTTAATTGTGTCTCAATTCTTTTAATAGTTTGATCATGTGCAGCAATTTGAGAATTGGATTTTAATACTGTTTCTACTCTTTGCATTAAGCTTGCTAATTGTCTCTCAACATTTTGATCATGAACAAGTTGGTTGTGATTTAAAGAACTATTGTTCATTATGTTTTGTTTAATAAAAGGCTATCCTATAGATTGAGGTGGTTGCTGTCTAGGGTTTTTCCATGAAAAATTAGGGTGGTTCCTCCACCTAGGATTATAAGTAGGATTGAAATTAGAATTGTTACGTTGATTGTAAAATAAAGCATTAACATCTTTTGATTCATGTAAATTAGGAGTAAATCACTAATGCCCTATCTTCCACTCCACTAGATAGGCTGCTCGGCAAAAACTTCTGTCTACCCTAAATTAGACTTAGTTGGAATTGAGCTGGGAGGACTGATAGTAGTCCCTCTCTCTTGCTCTTCTTCTTTAGAGCAGCTAATCTCCTCTATAGGGGCATGCTACAATATTCAAAAACATATTCCATATTTGTCATGAATTTTCCTATCTATACTGAACTTTTTCATTTACATTGAGGATAATGCAAAGTTTAAGTATAGAGGGGAAGGTTTATGTTTAAGTAGTTTAAGTATGTTAAAAATGTTCAAAAAAAAATTTTAAAAAAAAACAACAAATTTTTTTTTTCTTTTCCGATATTTGTGATTTTCTTTGATTTGGAGGATCATCAAAGTCATGAAATTTTTAAAGTTAATGGTCAAAGATTAAAACATTTTCTAAAATATTCAAAGAGGAAAGAGGTGGAGGTTGTTAACTTAGAAGGAGATTAAAAGAGTTCTAAATATAAAAAAAGAAAAAAAAGAAAATATAAATATATAATATATAATATATAATATAAATACAAAATAAAATAGAAATACAAACACATATAAAAAATAATAAGTATATACACATAATAGAAGAGAAAAGAAAAACATTTAATCTTACACAATATATTTACTTAAGTTGTAAGGTGTTAATATAAAATAATTATTTGAACTGTTAGCTACTGTGTTTTATTTTGAGTCACTTCGAGGGTTACCGAGTTTACCCACGAAGTTAGTTCGAAGGTTATCCTGTTTACCCACAAGCTACGTTGAAATATATAAATATAACGAAAGGAGTCACTTCGAGGGTTATCGAGTTTACCCACGAGTTAGTTCAAGGGTTATCCTGTTTACCCCTGAGCTATGTTGAAATATAAATAATAAAAAAAGAGAAAAAGTAAAGCATTGTGGGGATAAACCTTGGATAAGTCCGAGGGTTATCTAGTTTACCCACGGACCATCACGAGGGTTATCACCTTGTGAGCCAAATAAAGTTCTGTTTGTTGGGAAATGTAATTTTTAAGCATAGGATTTATCAAAACTAAACAATGTTAATCATCTGAGTATGATTAAAAGGTGATTTCATAATTCGAATGATTAAGAGAGGATTTTTAAAGATAAATACAATTTGGTGGCTTGCTTACTGAATGGAACATTTAAGAAGAATGCAACCCATAGAACATGCACGATTGTAACAAAGTGTGTTCATAAAAATTAATTTCACTATAATGGTTTAATTTGAACGAGTTTTATGGATATTTCTCCATTGAACTGTTGAATGAAAAATATGAAATTTTTTACAAACCATAGAACATATTCAAGTGTAAGCACCCAAAATTAAAATACACAGAATTAAAATTTGGAACACATTTCATTAAATATTAAAGTGTTACATTAGTGGAGAGTTGTCTCTCCAAATGTTTCAATTACATATAAAAAGAGGAAGATTACATTTAATGCTCTAGAAGTCTTGATTTAAGTGCTGCCAATTCTTCTTTCAAAGCTGCAATTTGTTCAAGAACAGTGTCCATCTTCTTTGACATAGAGGTTGACCTTCTCTACTATGAAGTGGATGGCTCACTATGAATTTGTGGTGCTAAGTTGTCTTCCTTTGAGAAATGTTTCAAATCTTTGGCAGTAAGCACTCTGGATTTTAACTTCTTGACTACCCTGGTAGAAAGATTGGATGAGCTTGACACCAACTGATATATGAGGTCACCATAAAATAACTTCTTCTTGATGTTGGTGATCTTAGAGATAAAAACCTTATACCAGTTCACCTGAATTTTATTTAAAACTGCATAGGTTGCTATCTTCACAAAGATGGACAGTTTTACATCATGTCCAAATCTTTGGTAAATTGTTCTAATTAATATCAGTGTGTTCGAACCTTTTTGAAATCAATTCTTAATAATATATGTGTTCAAAATATTTTAATTTCACCGCAACTACATGGGTTCAGATGTAATTAGTGTGCAAGTACGAGTTTATCTATAGGGATTAGTTTTGCTTGATGTTTAGCTAAATTGGTGTATTCAATTAATGGAACAAGTAATTATATTTCTTTTAAGTAATGTCACAGTTTCTCTATTCCAATTAACTGCTAGGATGCTCTTTAGGTACTTATTAAATTGTACCTTTCAGAGAATTTTTTTCAATAACTTTAATTTCTTCACTACTTAGAATATTTTGATTTTAAAATTAGTCTTTTAGTAAATGATTCGAATTTTGCACTAAAAGACTATCCAGTGAGTTTTACTCTCAAGTATTTAATTCTTCTTAAGTTTTAACATTATACACTTTAGTTCGTATAAAATTTGTCATTTTGCGCAGAGAGAGCACTTAACACTAAAGGTAGCTCGTGGGTAAGCGTCTTCACCCTCGAACTTACTCGAGGATTGTGTGATAATTGTGAGTTTCAAATATTTAAATAGTACGATTCGAATTAGCTAAAACTTCTAAGAGTTGAATACTTATATTTTTGATCTTTTTAAATATTTTAAAACACAACAAACAACATAATGCACAAGACACAACATAGTATGAATAACTTGTAAAAATAAAATACAACATTTAACATTACAGTAAACATAAAATCATTCTCTAAATATCATAACCAAGTTGATAAGATGGGTTTTTGTAAATTTGAGTGTAAATATAAAGGAAAAGTAAAAATAAAGGAAAAGGAAAAGGAAAGAATACCTAATGCTTCACTGTAATTTCTCCCTTTGAAACTTGCTCAGGCTGAGAACTTCTCTTTGTCTTTACTTCTGGTCCACCAAGTCATCAATTTGGCGAGCCTTCCTTTCGACCTTGAAATGAGATTTTGGGCATCACTCCGCAATTACACCAAGGAACAGAGGAGGAAGCAGCTGGTGCTGAGAGTCTCTCCTTCAAGGATACGCTCAGGTTGAAAAAAGAACAGCAAACACACTAAGAGAGTGGTTGGAGAAGAGGAGGTCGTCAATCTCCTCTCGGAAGAAGTGAATGGGTGGAAGGTGGAAGAGGGAGAAGATGGAGAATGCCCTATCTATTTTATAGATGAGAGGAGTGACAGTTCATGAGCTAGCTGTTAACAAGGATGTGGTGCACGTCTAGACGTGTGAGATCATTCCATGCAAGCCCACTTCTTTAGCCTGTCCATCCACGTTCTCCATGGTTGAGCTTCAGCTAAATTAAATTTCTCAATTCTATTTTTATCCAAATTTCCCTGTAATTGCTCATTGAATTTCCTTACAAATACTTAAGGAATACCTTTCGTGAAATACATCATATTACAGGAGAAATAATTCATAACATTTAAACCTTAATTATAGTTGCAATCACTATTACATTAATGAAATTCATTGCACAGAACAAGCAAGGCACAGGCTCA
Source organism: Amphibolis antarctica (assembly GCA_024699675.1). Taxonomy (NCBI): domain Eukaryota; kingdom Viridiplantae; phylum Streptophyta; class Magnoliopsida; order Alismatales; family Cymodoceaceae; genus Amphibolis; species Amphibolis antarctica. Next base: position 34,212 of record JAMKPZ010000475.1, on the reverse strand, counting down.
AGGGTAATCCAATTTACCCTCGCGTAAGTTCGTGGGTAAACGTCTCAACCTTCGGACTCTACACTTAGAGTCAATTATCAATCATTCATTCATTTTTCAGTAGGTAATCACCACAAATATAATTCACGACTTAAAACTTAATTTATGCATCATTAAAGTGAATAAACATGCATAATGCTCAAAAGTATAGTTAACCTTCTAATCATCATAACTCAATGCAAAATGCAACTAAAACTCATTAAAACACATGAACTAATATCCATAAAATGCACACTTTTGAATCTGAACAAATCCCCCATACTTAAGTTTTGCTAGTCCCTTAGCAAAATACTAAAATAAGACCATAAAAACTATGAAAGCAATAATGACTACTAAATAAAATTAACTAAAACTATGCTAGGCCACTTTTGTAGGAAACACGACTACACTTAGTAGGTGCAGCAAGCCTTTAAACCCCTAGGTTACCCTCATGGTGGAGTTGTGTCTCCGGAGAGTTTTAAGTGGATACACCCACAAAGTCCAAAGAAATAAAGAGAGAGAGAGAAAATAGAACCAACCAAAGGATTATTTGAATCACTTGTTGCTATAAAAATTTTAGGGGAATGAGGTGACTCAGTCTTACAACACCCCTTCTCCTTACCCTTAAATTGAATAAACTCATTTTAAAATGTGAACAAGAAGTCACCTATTCGTGAGAACCATCTATCTTGTGCAAGCAAGAGGAATTCACACCTTCACCACTCTCAATCAGAAATTAATTCATTAAAGTAGGCACACATCTCACCAACAAAAGAGGGTAATTTAACATATTCCCTTTTTTTCTAAGATATTGGAAAATGCTTTGGCTGGTAGACAAGGGATAAGGCAATAACATGTTTAATAACAAATGGACCATTCCATCTGGACTTCAATTTTCCTGGAAAGAGTGTAGTCTTGAATTATATAATAAAACTTCTTGTCCTTTTTCAAATATTCTGTGTAAAATTCTTTTATCATGCCATGCTTTCATCCTTTCTTTAGCTATTTTTGAACTTTCATAGGCCATATTTCTTAATTCGTCTAACTCCACTAATTATACTTGTTTATTACTACCTGCTATTTTTATACTTAAATTCAATTGCTTAAGTGCCCATAATGCTTTATGTTCTAATTCCACAGGTAAATGACAAGCCTTTCCATATACTAATTTATATGAAGTTGTCTCTAATATTGTTTTATAAGCTGTTCTATATGCCCAAAGAGAATCATCTAGCTTATCTGACCAGTCTCTCCTAGTGGTGTTTACTATTTCTAAAATTCCTTTAATTTGCTTGTTAGCACTTTCAACTTGTCCACTAGTTTGCGGATGGTAAGGGGTAGCTAACTTATGCAACTCTCCATATCTTTTCAATAATTTTTCAAAGTTTTTATTACAAAAATGAGTTCACCTATCATTGATAATTGCTCTTGGAATACCAAATCGAGACATTATATTAGATCTTAAAAATCTCATTACTATTATAGAGTCATTAGTTTTAGTTGGAATTGCCTCTATTCATTTGGTTACATATTCTATTGCTAAGAGAATATAAACAAAATCATTTGAATCTATACCCCATACATCAAAAACTTCTACCTCTTGGATAGGATTTAATGACATCATATTTCGTTTTGTAATTTGACCTACTTTTTGGCATTGAACACATTTTTTACAATATTCATATGCATCTTTAAACAATGTTGGCTAATATAAACCACTATGAAGCACTTTTAAAGTAGTCTTTTTAGCTCAAAAATGTCCTCCAATAAGTTGGTCATAACAAAATGACAACACTGATTGAGTTTCTGTTTCTGGGATACATCTCCTTACAATCTGATCAGGGCATTGGTTAAATAGGTAAGGATCATTCCAAAAGAAGTATTTAACCCTTGTAAAGAATATTTTCTTGTCTAAACTAGGCCAATCATGAGGTACTAAACTTGTAACCAAATAATTCACTATATCAACATACCAAGGGCAAGAATTTAGCATAAACAATTGCTCATCTGGAAATGTGTCATCTATTGGCAGATTAGAAAGAAATGAAGCATCTAACCTAGACATATGATCTACCACAGTGTTTTCAAAACCTTTCTTATCCTTATTTTCCAAGTCAAACTCTTACAATAACAAAATCCATCTTATAAGCTTTGGTTTAGCATCTTTCTTAACTAACAAATACTTGAGTGTTGAATGATCAGTGTAAATGATAGTGACTGCCTATTAGATAAGACCTAAATTTTTCTAAGGCAAATACTACTACAAGAAATTCTTTTTCAGTTACACTGTAATTAATTTGTGTTTCATTCAATGTCTTACTAGCATAATAAATTACTCTTAGTAGTTTGTCTAATTTCTGACCCAAGACTACACCTAAAGCGTAGTCTGATGCATCACACATTAATTCAAAAGGTTGAGACCAATTAGGTGCATAAACTATAGGTGAAGTGGTCAGGGCTTCTTTTAGAAAGTTAAAAGCTTTCGTGCATTCCTCATTAAAATCAAATTGTGCATCCTTAATTAATAATTGAGTTAAAGGTCAAGCAATTTTACTGAAGTTTTTAATAAACCTTTTATAAAAACCAGTGTCTTAAAAATGCTCTTATATCTTTAACTATTTTGGGAATAGGTAAATTAGATATTAATTCCACTTTTACTTTGTCAACTTTTATACCTTCAGCAGAAATAATTTGTTCTAAAACTATTCCTTGTTTAACCATAAAATGGCATTTTACCCAGTTTAATACTAACTTTTTTTGTTCACATCTCTCTAACACTTTTCCTAAATTACTTAAATATTTTTCAAATGAGTTTCCATATATAGAAAAATCTTCCATAAACACTTCTAAAAATTCATCAATAAAGTCTGTGAAGATGCCTATCATACATCTTTGAAATGTAGCAGGTGTAGTGCATAGCCCAAAAGGCATACGACTAAAGGCAAATGTTCCAAAAGGACATGTAAAAGTTGTTTTCTCTTGATCCTCAAGTGAAACAGGGATTTGATTATAACCTAAATAGCCATCTAGGAAAAAATAATACTCATGGCTTACCAATTTTTCTAACATTTGATCTATAAAAGGCAATGGAAAGTGATCTTTCCTAGTTGCTGCATTCAGTCTTCTATAATCAATACAACTGTTATCCCAGATTTCTTAGGTACTATTTGCACTAGACTTACCCAAGAACTATTAGATATTGGATAAATTATATCATTGTCTAACCATTTTAGAATTTCCTTTATAACAACCTCTTTAATATTTAGATTTAATCGTCTCTGTGGTTGCCTAACAGGTTGAATTTAAGATTTCAGATTAATCCAATGTTGGCAAATAGTTGAACTTACACCTTTTATGTCTAACATCTGTGATCCTATTACTCCTTTATGCTTTCTTAACACTTTTAAAAGATTTTCTACTTGTATTGATGTTAAATCAGAAGCAATAATGACTAGTAGAGTTTCATTTTTCTCTAAAAATGCATATTTTAGATTTTCTAGAAGTAGTTTCAGTTCAAGAACAAGATATTCTGAAACTAAAGATTTGTTATCATTTTTGAATTTTTCTTTGTTTATGTCCTTAATTTCAGTTTGCTTAGCTATTTCCTCTTTTAACATTTCTTCAGTTGGTATTACACATCTTTCAACATGATCTAATTCTTCTACATCTAAATCCTCATCTATTTTAAACATTTCCATTAGATTAACTTTAAAATTTTTAAATTGAAGCTCTTTAAAATTTTTCTTGACTCTACTAAAAATATTCAATTCTAACTTTTGATCACCCCAAGCTAATTCCATTCAACCATTTCTACAACTTATGCAAGTATCGACTGTAGCTAAAAATGCTCTTCCTAAAATAATTATAGCTTGATCTTGATTTACATTTGAAGCATTTGTTTCCATTACAGTAAAATCAACAGGGTAGACAAATTTCATAATCCTTACTAAAATATCTTCCACTTTTCCTAAAGGTATTCTTATAGATTTATCTGCTAGTTGAATAACGTTCTAGTAGGTTTGATATTATCCAATTTTAACTTCTCATAAACAAAATTAGGCATGACATCAATTCCAGCTCTTAAGTCTATTAACACTGTATTAAAATAACAATCTCCTATATAACAGGAAATAACAGTTCTTGGATCATTTAATTTTTCAGGTATAGAATTAATTACCTCTTTAGCTAAAAATGTCAGTCTTAATATTTTCTTCCTTCTATTCTTGGTACAAAGAGTTTTAAGATATCTGGCATAAGAAGGAACCTATCTAATAATTTCCAACAATGGTATATTGACTTTAACTTGCTCAAATACTTTACTGATTTGTTCCAATTCTTGATCCTTAACATTTCTCATTCTATGTGGAAATGGAAAATGATTTTCATTTGTTAACTTATCTCCATTTTTAATGTCTTTCTTAACAACTTTGTTTTTGATTTCTTTACTATTTTCAAATTTTTTACTATTTTCAATTTCTATATTGTCCTCTAATTTAGCGTCAAATTTGTTTTCTAGACTAGATTCTTAGTTTCCTCTTTCTTTGTGAAATTTTCATTAATTTGTTCTTCTTTATCATCCTTTTTAGGACCTTCACAAGTTACACTAGATCTTAACAAAATACTTACATCCTTTGATTCTTCTTTTGACACATTATCTGGTTCAAATAGATTAGAATCATATGAATTTCTTAAAAACAAATCTATTGATCTTTGAATTTCATCCAATTTTTCCATATGATTAAATGCAGTTGAATCACCATACTGATTTTCTTTAATTACCTCAAATAGTTGTATATTCTCATCTGTAAATAACATATCTCCTAATGAGTTCACATCTTGATAAATTCGATTTTCATTTGACCAATTTAGATTATCACTATTTCCATACTCATTTAACATCTTATTGTCTTCGGTCTGTTGTATTGATTCATTTACTCTATTCAACAGTTGCTCAATTTCCAATGAAAGGGGAAAGTAATTTGCTTTGTAAGGTTGGGGTTAAAGTTATTCTCCGTTCCTCGTATTCCTAATCTTTAAATACCTGTAAGTGGGAGGGACGACCCAAAGAGAATAAATAACAAAAAGTAAGTCCTCGAAGAGTCGTTACGCCAAGGGATTCCATCTAAATAGGAATGCCCTTTCTATGTCCTTAGAATAGCTCACCCAAAGGGAAAAGGTTTTCAATTAACATAATTTTGATTAATTCTAGCATTCATTGGCAAATTATCATTAAGATTTGTTAAACTTGTATTAATTCCTTGAACATTTTGATCCTCTTTTAAGATTGACTAGTTTAAATAATTATCATTTTCTAATTCATTCAGTTACTCCAATATTTTGCATTGATTCATCTATTTTATTCGTTAATTGTTGTATTTGTAATGATATGTTTAACTGATAATTTTGATTTTCATTCATATAATTATACTTTGAATAATAATTTTGCATTCTTGAATTATCATTACATTCCCATAAATTAGAATTGTCATTCTAGTTATAATTATTTTGAGAATTAACATTAAGTCCTTCTAAAATATGTTGTGACGAGTAGTCATTAAACTCCATAGGTGAATAATCTCCTCTAACATAATTAGAATAATTATAATCCTCATAACTAGTTCCTAGAACAACCCTACAATTACCTCAATATGAGTTATATGAGTCCATTATGAAATTCAGAATTTAAAAACACTTCTTTACTTTGGAATAGCAATAAGACTTTGAAATAGAATTTAATAATAGTAAATGCAAATAAACTCTAACACCAAAATAGCAAAAAGTAATACCAATTGCAAGAAATTCAGGATCCCTGACAACGACGCCAAAAACTTGTCTCGCCTACACACCACTTGTGATTAAATTCTTGTAAAAATTGTATGTGTGAAATATTTTAATTTCATCGTAAGTGCATGTGTTCAAATGTAATTAGCGTGCAAGTACGAGTTTGTCCACAAGAATCAGTTTTGCTTGGTGTTTAGCAAAAATAGTGTATTCAATTAATGGAACAAGTAATTAAATTTTTTTAAGCAATGTCACAATTGCTCTATTTCAATTAATCGCTAAGTTTCTCTTTAAACACTTATTAAATTTGCACCTTCCAGAGAATTTTTCATTACTTTAATTTCTTCAACACTTAGAATATTTTGATTTTTAAAATTAGTCATTTAGTAAATGATTCAAATTTTACATTGAAAGACTCTATCCAATGAGTTTTAGTTCCAAATATTTAATTCTTCTTAAGTCTTAACATTCTACACTTTAGTTTGCATGTAATTTGTCATTTTGCACAGGAAAAGCACTAAACCCTCAAGATAGCTCGTGGGTAAACGTCTTTACCCTCGAACTTACTCGTGGGTAAACGTCTTTATCCTCAAACTTACTTGTGGGACGTGTGATAAAAGTGAGTTTCAAATATTTAAACAGTACGATTTGAATTAGCTAAACCTTATAAGAGTTGTATGCTTATATTTTTGGTCTTTTTAAATATTTTAAAACACAACAGACAACATAATCCATGAGACACAACACTACGAAAAACTTGTAGAAATAAAATGGAACATTCAACATTACATCAAACATGAAATCATTCTCCAAATATCGTAACCGAGTTGATAAGATAGGTGTTTGTAAATTTGAGTGTAAATATAAAGGAAAAGTAAAAATAAAGGAAAAAGGAAAAGGAAAGAAAACCTAATGCTTCACTATAATTTCTTCCTTCGAAACTTGCTCAGGGTAAGAACTTCTCTTTGTCTTGAAATTAGATTTTGGGCATCACTCTACAATTACACCAAGGAACAAAGGAAGAAGCAGCCGGTGTCGAGAGTCTCTCCTTCAAGGATACACTTAGGTTGAGAAAAGAATAGCAGATACATTAAGGAATTGGTTGGAGAAGAGGAAAATGCCCTGTGAATGGTGCTTTAAGGAAGAAGAAGGGATGGGGGTAGTTTCATGGCTATGGGACTGTTTTATACGTTGAGGGAGTGGCAGTTCACGAGCTAGCAGTTAGCAAGGACGTGATGCACATCTGGATGTGTGACATTGTTCCATGCAAGCCCACTTATTTACCGTATCTGTTCACGTTCTCAATGATTGAGCTTTAGCTAAATTAAATTTCTCAATTCTACTCTTATGCAAATTTTCCTGCAATTGCTCATCGAATTTTCCTGCAAATACTTAAACAATACCTTTCATGAAACACATCACATTACAAAAGAAATAATTCATAATATTTAAACCTTAACTATAATTGTAATCGCTATTACATCAATGAAATTCACCGCACAGAATAAGTAAGGCAGAGGCTCGAGGGTAACCCAGTTTACCCTCGCGTAAGTTTGTGGGTTAACGGCTCAATCCTCAAACTCTATACTTAGACATAAATTACAATTTTTTTCTGTGAATTAATTATTTTACCAGCAACCTAAGGAGTCAATTATCAACCATTCATTCCCTTTTTAGTAGGTAATCACCACAAACATAATTCATGACTTTAAACTTAATTCATGCATCATTAAAGCGAATAAATGTGCATAATGCTCAAAAGTATAGTAAATGATATAATTTATCCTATATCTAATAGCTCTTGGGTAAGTCCAATATAGGTAGTACTTAAGAAATTTGGGATAACAGTTATAGAAAATGATAACAGAGAATTAGTTCAAACTAAAGTTCAAACCATTTGGAAGGTTTGTATAGATTATAGAAGACTGAATGTAGCAACTAGGAAAGATCATTTTCCATTGCCTTTTATAGATCAAATGTTAGAGAAACTAGTGGGGCATGAATACCATTGTTTCCTAGATGGTTATTTTGGTTATAATCTAATCCTAGTTGCACTTGAAGATCAAGACAAAATAACTTTTACATGTCCTTTTGGAATATTTGCCTTTAGTCTAATGCCATTTGGGCTATGTAATGCACTAGCTACATTTCAAAGATGATTTTTTAGAAGTGTTTATGGATGATTTTTCCCTATATGGAGACTCATTTGAAAAATGTTTAAGTAATTTAGAAAATGTGTTAGAGAGATGTGAATAGAAAAAGTTAGTATTGAATTGGGAAAAATGCGATTTTATGGATAAACAAGGAATAGTCTTAGGACATATTATTTCTGTTGAAGGGATAAAAGTTGACAAAGCAAAAGTGGAATTAATATCTAATTTACCTATTCCCAGAACAATTAAAGATATAAGAGCATTTTTAGGACACATTGGTTTTTACAGAAGATTTATTAAAAACTTTATTAAAATTGCTCGACCTTTAACTTAGTTGTTAATTAAGGATACAAAATTTGATTTTAATAAGGAATGTATGAAAGCTCTAACTACTTCACCTATAGTTTATGCACTAGATTGGTCTCAACCTTTTGAGTTAATGTGTGATGCATCGGACTATGCATTAGGTGTAGTCTTGGGTCAGAAATTAGATAAGCTAACAAGAGTAATTTATTATGCTAGTAAGATATTAAATGAAACACAAATTAACTACAGTGTAACTGAAAAGAATTTTTGGCAGTAGTGTTTGCCCTAGAAAAATTTAGGTCATATGTAATAGGCAGTCACACTATTATTTACATTGATCATACAACACTTAAGTACCTGTTAGTTAAAAAATATGCTCAACTAGAGTTTGATTTGGAAATTAAAGATAAGAAAGGTTGTGAAAATACTGTTGTAGATCATATGTCTAGGTTGGATGCATCATTTCTCTCTAATCCACCAATAAATGACACATTTCCAGATGAGCAATTGTTTATGCTGAATTCCTGCCCTTGGTGTGTTGATATAGTTAATTGTTTAGCTACTGGTTTAGTACCTCACGATTGGTCTAGTTTAGACAAGAAAATATTTCTATATAGGGTTAAATATTTCTTTTGGGATGATCCTTACTTATTTAAGCAATGTCCTGATTAGATTGTAAGGGGATGTATCCTAGAAACTGAAACCCAACAAGTGTTATCATTTTGTCTTGACCAACCTACTAGAGGACATTTCGAAGCTAAGAAGACAACTTTAAAGGTGCTTCATAGTGGCTTATATTGGCCAACTTTGTTCAAGGATGCTTATGAATATTGTAAACGATGTGTTCAATGCCAAAAAATAGGTAGAATTTCAAAAAGGAATATGTTGCCATTAAACCCTATCCAAGAAGTAGAAGTTTTTGATGTATGGGGTATAAACTTCGTGGGACCTTTTTCCAAATTCAATTGGTTTTATTTATATCCTATTAGCAGTAGAATATGTAACCAAATGAATAGAGGCAATCCCTACTAAAACTAATGATTCCATAATAGTAATGAGATTTTTGAGATTTAATATACTGTCCCGGTTTAGTGTTCCAAGAGCAATTATCAGCAATAGGGGAACTCCTTTTTGTAATATAAATTTTGAGAGATTGTTGAAAAGATATGGAGTGTTACATAAGTTAGCTATCCCTTACCATCCACAAACTAGTGGTCAAGTTGAAAGTGCTAACAAGCAAATTAAAGGAATTTTAGAAAAAGTAGTAAACACTACTAAGAGAGACTAGTTAGATAAATTAGATGATTCTCTTTGGGCATATAGAACAACTTATAAAACAATATTTGGAACAATTCTATATAAATTAGTATATGCAAAGGCTTGTCATTTGCCCGTGGAATTAGAACATAAAGCATTATAGGCACTTAAGCAATTAAATTTAAATATAAAAATAGTAAGAAGTAATAGACAAGTACAATTAGTGGAGTTAGAAGAAGTAAGAAATATGGCTTATGAAAGTTCAAAAATAGCTAAAGAAAGAATGAAAGCATGGCATGATAAAAAGATTTTACATAGAGTATTTGAAACAGGACAAGAAGTTTTATTATATAATTCAAGATTACACTCTTTTCCCAGAAAAATTAAAATCAAGATGGACTAGTCTATTTGTTAATAAACATGTTTATCCATATGGGGTAGTAGATTTGGAGGATCCTCAAAGCCATGAAATTTTTAAAGTTAATGGTCAAAGATTAAAATATTTTCTAAGATATTCTGATAGGAAAGAGGTGGAGGTTGTTAACTTAGAAGAAGACTAAAAGAATACATATCTAAAAAGTATATAAATAAAAATATACAAAAACATATAAAAATACAAACGTGAACAAGAATATGAAGTATATATTTAAAGGAAAAAGATAAGAAAAACATTTAGATTTGTACAGTATTTACTTTAAACCCTATTGTGTTAGTATAATGTTGTTATTTGATTTATTAAGCTACTATGTTTTATTCTAGAGTGCTTCATGGGTAAACTTGTTAACCTAAGAAGTTAGTTCGTGGGTTAACCTGTTTACCCATGAGTAGGAGTAAAAACAGAAAAAGAAAAAAGAAAAGAAAAGAGAACCTTAGGAGTTTTGCCACGAAGTTAGTTCATGGGTTAACCTATTTACCCATGGATTGGCCTCGTGGGTTATCGTACTTTGAGTTATTTAAGGTTCTGTTTGTTAGAAGTTATTTTTAAGTTTAAGATTTAATGAAATTGAACGATGTCAATCATTTAAAGTATGATTAAGGAGTATTTCATAATTTGAATGATTGAGAAGAAGGTTATTAATGAAAAATATAATTTAGTGAACTGTTAAGTGAAAAGTTTTAAAAGAAGGCAAACCACAAAACCATAAGTATATCAAACACAAATTATAAACTGAAAATGTTTAATTGCATACATTGTAATGTTTACATATGGGAGAGTTTTTCTCTCCGAGTGTTTGAATTACAAAGAGGAATTACAATTAATGTTTAACTATTAGGAAATTTTGCCTTTAGAGCTGCCATCTCTTCTTTCAACTGTCCAATTTCTTGTAGTACAATGTCCACCTTGTCAGATAAAGAAGTTAGTCCCCTCTATTGTGAAGTTGGCTCGTCATGAGGAATTTGGGGTGCCAAATTATCTTCCTTTGAAAGCTATTTCAAATCCTTTGCAGTTAACCCTCTAGACTTTAACTTCTTTACTACCCAGGAAGATACATAAGAAGAACTTGACACTAACTAATAAATGAGATCACCATAGAATAATTTCTTCTTGATATTAATGATCTTTGATATAAAAAATTTATACCAATTCACTTGAATTCGATACAAAACTGCATAGGTTGCAATTTTAACAAAGATGGACAATTCTAAATCATGTCCAAATCTTTGATAAATAGATCTAATTAAGATTAGAGCAACCATATGAGCTTTACCTTTCATATACTTCAGCCTATTAAATAGATGAATCTGATGGTTGATGGCCATACAATCTTTCATATCTTGTTTTGTCCAATTGGCCATTGTAGTTGATTCAAAAATTTTTACACCCTCATTTCTTAAACCCAGGCTCTCATAAATGAATTCAGGAGTTAATTGAAGCTCCACCTTTGTCACATTGCTAATATAAACACCATCTTCTAAATGCAGATTAGCATAAAAGGCAGGAATTAAATTTTCTACCTTTAAATTGCCACCCAACCTTGGAATGATTCTTAGCAGTCCTTGGAAATCTAACAACTCTTTGGTTTCATCCATGAAATCAAAGTTGACTAGCCTGCTGAAAAGAATATCATAGCCCTTGATTTGTTGGAAGAGAACATAAGCTTCTTGATTTCTAAAAAACACTAGATTAGTCTCTTCTTGTTGGGTTGGATTTGTGAACCTTGAAGAGGATGGTGCTGTTGGAGTAGAAACTCCTTCAACTTGTTCAGTGGTTGAGGAGAAACCACTATCTCTCTATTTAAATTCTGAGGAGGATCTTCAGTTTCGAGAGCCTCTTCCACTCCACCAGAATCATGTCTGTATTCAGCAGCAATCTTTGGCTACTCAAAGCTTTCCTCATACTAGCAAGGGATAGGAGGACTTTCAATAATTCTTTCTTCCCTCTCTTCTCTTTCAGGAGAAATCACTTCTTCTGTTTGGATTAGTCACTTCTTCTTCAAGCTTTCCTCATTATGTATATGAATATATATAAGAAGTTAAGACTAGGTCATGAACTTTATATATCAAAAAAAAATAAAAAATGAACTGAATTGAAAGAGGAGTTATTAATTTTAAAATGTTTACCTGAACCTCTTCTAAAGCAAAAATAATTGCTTTATGGATGGTCCTATCTATTTCCCCAAAATCTTGAAATTCCACTATAGGAACAATTGCTCCTACCACAGATCTTTGTTCTTGAAAATCAAATTAAAGGATAAATGAGACATGAACATTCAAGTTAATTGGAAATTGAAATCAGTGGTGAAATTGAAAATTTAATTCTCACCTCAGAAGCCATCTGATTTCCAACCTCCAAAATAGGAGGGATTTCTTCAAGAGTTGAGATATCTGAAGAAGAAGAAACTTTCCTTTTGTATTGTTGCAGATACTGCCTAAGGGTGATATCTTCTTCAATTTCTTCTATTTCCTCTTCCTTAGTTTGTTGTTGTGTTTCTTCTTCTTCTTCTTCTTCTCCTTCTTCCTGTTGTTGTTCTTCTTCTTCCATTTCTCCCTCTTGTGGCACTGAAGGGTCAGCTATATCCTCATTGATATGAGAAAATTCATAATCTTGTGGCTCAATCTTAACAGCCACCTCCTCTACACTTGCAAGGTCTGCCATCTCTACTACAATAGAGGCCTTTTCGTCCATGCATTTCCTCCAATCATATAAGTCACATTGGGCAGCAATCTCAGCTACCTCAAAATTTTTCCCAAGGGAAAGATACTTCTGGATGAAAAATTCATACTACTCCTTTTCATCTCTATCTTTAGGGAGGCACACAAAAACTACATCTTCAAGGCCCTCTTTACTTTTCAAATCATTGACAATAGCAAAGTATAAGGTTTTCATAAACCATAATTCAACTTTAACATGAACAATTTCCTGAGCTAGCACATTTTTCAGCCTTATAGAGCATTCTTCTCTCCATACTTGATTTGCATGTTCATCTATAGCCTGAATCACTTCAGAGGGAAAATAAGTAAATTCTTTTTGTACTTTCTCGTGAAACACATTCAGTTGATATTTCAAATCTTTTAGAATTTTCTCTCTAGTATTTTTGTGAATACGATTGCTAATATGCCAGTCCACTAAAGCTAATTTAAAGTCTTCAAGGTTCAATAGCTTCATCCACTCTTTAGTGGACACAGACCTCCTCTTTTGTGTTTGCCACAGTGTAGAGGTGTATGTTGTTCTTCTTAAAGTAATGGAATTACTCGTGGCCACATAGTAAATTTCTCTATAAAACCAAAACTTACACCTCTTATTAAATAGTTCCTATGCTAAGTGATTTCTTGGGTGAACTAGTTTCTCATGATAGGACTCTTTTTCAATATAGGAAGCTATCTTTTCCTTAAGAAAGATTGGAACAATAATTGAAGCTTCCCTACCCAATTTGATGCATTTAGTTATATCTTCTTTTACATTCCCCAGTTGTTGCTCTTGTTCTACCTTTTTCAACTTCCTCTTCCCTTCATCGTGCCACATTCTTGCCATCAAGCCAAACTTCTAGAAGTTTAGCAATTTATCAAGGCATGAGCAGAAGAAGACATAGCTAGAGGAGCAGTGGAAGTCGAAGCCATGGCGCTTGTTCGTGAGAGAAGATGAATAGTAACAATAGGTCATGAAACAAGGGTTAATTCATGAACGGACATTAATGGTTTTTATAGGTGTAATTGGGTAATCGATTCATCGAGTAGTGTGATTTGGTAATAAATTAGTTGATCACTAGTTTATCCACGAGGCATCTCGTGGATAAACATCTTTAGCCACGAGCTAAGTTCGTGGGGAATCTTAAATGACAGAATTTTTAGAGGATTATTGTGGCATTCATTTTAATCATATTAATACTTGAATATTGCACATTTACTTCATGTGAACATTACATACATTTAGTTGACACTCTTTTCTAACTAACCAATTAACTAATTGTACTATTTCTATGCAATATGGATTTTAGAGAGCAATGAAGATTCCTATAGATGTCTTATGAGAGGTTTTAACTTATCTACCAGTGAGAGAAATATGCAAATTAAGTTGTGTATGCAAGAGCACACATGCATTCATTTCAGAGCATTATTTTTGTTTATGGCAAGCATATAAAATGAGAAATACAGTTAGTGGAGTGATTTGGTATAATGCACTTTTGGGAAAATATGTTTATCATGGAATTGAGTCTGAGGCAGGCATTCCACTTACATCATTAACTGGAGTTCACAATATTTTAAGATGTGATGGTGGATTAATTGTTTACAGGTCTTATGGAGAATATTTTTCTTAAAGAGCTGACATTGGGATAAAAAATCTTGTTACAAACATAGAAATGATACTCTCAAACCCAAATAAAGATAAGCATATCTTACTTGACTTAGGTGCAGCTCTAACATTTAAGGGCACTGATAGAAGGTCTATGCAAAAATTATTTTGTTGGGAAGAACCAGCTGAGATATGGACTAATTGGCAGTATCTGTTGGTCTATCATTTTGATAAAAACCAATGGCAACTAGTGAGAGAAGTTTATTTTAGAGAAAGACCAACGAATAATAGGAATCATGTGATCATTGATGGTATCATTTACTTCATAACCAGTTGTACACCTCAATACATTAACGAGCTCACAATCATTGTCATCAATATTGAAGATGAATTAGTGAAGCTCCTACTTATTCCACACCCTATGGGTGCAATGACAATCTCATTTTATGATATAGTTGAATTAGCTTTATTTGGAGGAACTAATGGAGAACTTGCATCTCTTAACTTAATTGGTGGGATACTGAGATGAAGTTTGAAATTTGGAGAGTACAGAACATTGAAAAATGGGAATGGAGTCGGGTTTGCATAGAATTACAGTTGGAAGATCTCGGACAACCTAACATGCCATACAAAGGAAATATCTGAGCTTTTTCTCTAATCAATGGAGATACTCTTATTTATAGTGCATGAGATAACCTATATTATTATAAGATCCAACTATCAAATAGAGGTTTCGAAGTGGAATTTATTCATCAATTAAACATGCCTACTTCTACAGTATAGTTGCATGATTTAATTCCTTATGAAAATACTTTGCAATTATGCACTTTGTATTTTCTGTTTATCCACAGAGTTAGTTCATGGGTAAACAAGTTTACGAACGAAATTATTCGTGGGTTATTTCAAAAATTCCACTGTTGAACAATTGCAATGTTTTATGTTACTTTAAAACATCTCTGTTGTACTGTGCTCAAAACTATATGAGCTCTTGTTGCAGTTTTATATCAGTTATGAAATTTTATATACCATTTACTACAATTATGATATTATTTTAAACAGATGCACATATTGCATAGCAACGTGGAATGAGAGTTAAAGCTTACATAATGATGGTATACAAGAAAATTTTTCTTTATATTTAAATGTTGTATGTCAAGTTGGTCAAGGGATTCATCTCATAGGTTAGTCCAAACACCCATGAAAAGAACAATTATGGCTACCCCATAGCAAAAACAACCTAGAGAACCAATAATAGGTAGCATGTTTTATCCTAATCTAATGGATGAACCATCTTGCATAACATTTCTTGAATGTGCTAATAATAGATTTGAATTAAATTCTAATTATATTAACCAGCTACCAAAATTTCATGGATTTGAAAAAGAAAATGCTTATTGATTTTTAAAAGAGTTTAATGAAGTTTGCATTATGATGAAAGTACCAAATGTGTCTGTTGATGCCATTAAACTAAGGTATATGTCTTTTGCTTTAAAAGATATTGCAAAAAGATAGTTATACAGTTTACAACCAAATTCTATTACCAGCTGGAATCAATTTTGTTCTAAATTTCTAAGAAAATACTATCCATTGCGTGTAACAATTAAAAGAAAGAATGAAATCTTAAATTGTAGATAGAAACCAGGAGAACCTTTTTGGAAATATTTTACAAGATTTCGTGATCTCCTAGCTTAATGTCCACATCATAGAATAGAGAGAGTCACCAAAATTTGAACTATTTATTAAGGAATAGATTATCAAACAAAAACACTCCTAGAATCTTTGAGTCAAGATGGATTTCTAAACCAAGGAATAGATAATGCTTAGAAATTTTTAAAAGATTTAACCAAAAGAATTGCACAATGGCAAAGTGCTGTTGAAGTAAGTCAGGAACAAATTTTTGTATCTAGGGGAGTACATGTTGTTGAACCATATGTTGCCTTAGAAGCTAAAATGGCTAGTTTAATGCACAAAATTGATGAATTACAACTTAACCAAAAGATTGAGCCTAACATGCCTAAATGTACAAGTTGCTTTGCCATAGGTCATGTTATGGAGGAATGTCCTATTTTACATGAATCTGAAGATGTTAACACCTTATTCTATAATCAACATAATAATTCTAATTTTAATCCTACTTATAATCCTAGATGGAGGAACCATCCTAATTTCTCATGGAAAAACGCAGGACAACAACCAAATCAATCTGTAGGACAGCATTTTATTGAACAAAATGCAATGAACAATAGTTCATTAAATTTAAATCAAAATCAACAAGTTGATGATAAAAATATCGAGAGACAATTAGCACACTTAACGCAAAGAGTAGAAACAGGATTAAAATCTAACTATCAAATTGTTGCTCATGATCAAGCTATTAATAGAATCGAGACACAATTGAACCAAATATCTAATTCACTTAATCTAAGAAACAAATGTGTTCTTCCAAGTCAATCTATCGAGAACCCCCGTTTATCTAATGGGCATGTGGCTCATGGAGGGAATGAGCAACACCACACAACTTAAGCTAATAAGGTTGTAGTTTGGTGGTGTCTGTTTATAAACCACCTGGTTTTCTTATGAACCATTAGCACTCCACAAGTATATATATATATATATATGTATAGTTTTTATTTCAAGTATACTATTTCTATAATTCCCAAAATATTACACTCTTATCCTTTTTCTTTATTGATGCATAGCAAGTGCATTCAATTTCTGTAGCATTACTCAAGTATTTTGAATGACTTAGCTTGTGAAGTTCAATGCATTATTTAGCATGCATCACATTTTCATGATTGGTATTAGGGGTGTACTTATTATGTTCATTTTGTCATATTCTTCCCTGTCTATACCGAACTTTTCCATTTACATTGAGGAAAATGTAAAGTATAAGTACGGGGGGGGAGGTTTAAGTATGTTTAAGTATGTTAAAAACTGTTAAAATTTTTGAGATATTTTTGATTTTCACGTCTTTAATATCTTTTATGTTTTTTTAAAATTTTTATTCAAGAAAAAAACTTGAAGGAATGTAAGTTTCAAGTGTTTCTATTAGGATTAATGGGAATACCCTATCATATTGAGAGGAGAATCTCTAGAGCCAATTCAAAGCAACTTATTGCCTTTAGAGGAGATAGATTTCAAATTAAATTGTGCAGTGGGTTGAGTCTTCCTGTTTCATTTGAATTAATGCCTTGCTAACCTAGTTTTTCTAGAACAATTATTTTTTTTTCTCATTACCTCATTTGTGTGGAGAGATAAACTTATGCCGAGTGCCACCATAAAAATGATCATCTTATGACAATTCTTTCATTTTGGTGAGAATTATTCTAAGGTATCTCCTAGACTTCTTTGAGTTAGAGGATATGTAAAGGAAGGTTGCAAGAGTATAAACTTTAATATGCCATGGAGTTTTAATGGGAACTAGGGTATGGAGATATAAGGTGTTATTGCTAATCAATTAAAGGTCACTCATTAGTCTTTAAAGTTGCAATGCTAGTTATGTCATTTATTCTGTGTACTTACGGTTTATTAATGGAAAAGAATTGTGAATAGCTTTCATATTTTTGTTTAAAAAAAAAGAGGAAAAGAAAAAATCAAGGAATCAATGTCAATTTGGGTAGAAAAGGGGGAATATTCAAAGTCACTTGGGATGTGAAGGGTGAAGTGGAATGTTATTATATCAACAATTGAACATTTTAAGTGATGGTATATTAATTGTCTTATCCCTTGTCTATCGACTAAAGCATTTTCCAATATCTTAGGAAGGAAGGGATTATCTTAGATTACCCCTTTTTGTTGTTAAGATGTGTGCCTATTTTAAATGTTTAAATTCTTGATTGAGAGTGGTGAAGGTGTGAATTCCTCTTGTAGCCAGATGGTTCTTATGAATAGGCGACTCCTTGTTCATATTTTAAGGAGAGTCTATTCAATTTAAGGGCAATGAGAGGGAGTGTTGTAAGGCTGAGCCACCTCATTTTCCTGAAATTTTCATAACAACAGGTGATTTAGATGATCCTTTGTTTGGTTCTCTTTTTTCTTTTTCTCTCTTTTTATTTCTTTTTCTTTTGGACTTTGTGGGTGTATCCACTGAAAACCCTCCAGAGACACAACTCTGCCACTAGGGTAACTTAGGGGTTTAAAGGCTTGTTACACCTGCTAAGTGTAGTCGTGTTCCCTATGAAAGTGGTTTAATATAGTTTTAATAATTTTATTTAGTTATCTTTATTACTCTCATGGTTTTTATAGTCTTATTTTAGTATTTTGCTAAGGGACTAGCAAAACTTAAGTATGGGGGACTTGTTCAAACTCAAAAGTGTGCATTTTATAAATATTAATTCATGCATTTTATTGAGTTTTAGTTGCATTTTGCATTGAGTAACGATGATTACAAGGTTAACTATGTTTTTAAGCATTATGCACAATTATTCACTTTAATGATGCATGAATTAAGTTTTAAGTCGTAAATTATATATGTTGGAGATTATACACTAGAAAGGAAGTCATTGAATGATAATCGACGATTTAGTTTTCAGGTAAATTGATTAATTCATAGAAAAAAATCATGACTCATGTCTAAGTTACAGAGTCCATGGGTAAACTCCTTAATCAACGAACTTACTCGTGGGTAAACTAGGTTAACCACGAACCTGTATATTACTTTTTCTATGCGATTAATTTCATTGATATAATGACAATTACAATTATAGTGGATGATAAAATATGATGAATTATTTCTCTTGTAATATGATGTGCTTCATGAAAGGTTGAGAATTTGCAGGGAAATGTGTATAAAAGTAGAATTGAGAAATTGAATTCAGCTGATGCTTGATCATGGAGAATGTGGACGGACAAGGCAAAGAAGTGGGCTTGCATGAAACGATCTTACACGTTCAGATGTGCACCATGTCCTTGCTAATTGCTAGCTAATGAACTGCCACTCCCTCAACTTATAAAACAGTCTTGTTTTCCTGTAGCCATGAAACCAAACCCCCCCGTCTCCTTCTTCATCCGGGCACTACTCATAGGCACGTTCTCCATCTCCTTCATCCCCCACCTTCCACCCATTCGCTTCTTCCAAGAGGAGATTGACGACCTCCTCTTCTCCTACCAATTCCTTAGTGTATTTGCTATTCTTTTCTCTACCTGAGTGTATCCTTGAAGAAAAGACTCTTGACGCTGGCTGCTTCTTCCTCTATTCCTTGGTGTAATTGTGGAGTGACGCCCAAAATCTCATTTCAAGGTCGAAAGGAAGGCTTGTCGGCTTGACAACCTGATGGACAGGAAGTAAAGACAAAGAGAGCACTTAGCTTGAGCAAGTTTTGAATGGTGAAAATTGCAGTGGAGCATTAGGTGTTCTCTCCTTTTCATTTTCTTTTTACCTTTTTTATTTACTTTGACATTCACATATCTGATTACCTCTATCTCAATCCAAAGAAAATAATTTTTATGTTTGATGTACTATTGAATGTTTATTTTTATTTCTCCAAGTAATCGTAATGTGTTTTATGTTATGTTATAAGTGTCGTTTGTAGTATATTTAAGATAAAAAGAACAAAAATATGAACGATAAGTCATAAGAGTTTCAGAAATCATGAATCATATTGTTTATCATCTAAAACTCACTGTTATTGCATTTACCCATGAGATAGCCTGTAGCTTAAGTGGTTTAACCATGGGCTAGTGTCATGGGTAAAGTCTTATCAGGTCAGCTACATGGTTTATCCACGAGAGGTCTCATGGGTAAGACCTTTACCCATGAGCCAACCCCATGAGTTTATTCATTTTCATGGAATTTCACTTACTGGCATGAGAGCTAGAATATAGAATATTTAAGAATCACGAGAAATTAAGTATTTGGAATTAAAACTCACTTAATAGGGTCTTTCAGTGGAAAATTTGAATAATTAATTAAAAAACTCTCTTGTTGATCCATATATTCTAAGTGAAGACAAAATTAAAGTTAATGAAAATTCTCTGGAAATTACAAATATAAAAGTGACTAAAGAGCGTCCTAGCGATTATATAGGATAAAGAAATTGCGACATTGCTGTAGGATTAATTGAATACACCAATTTAGTAAAGCACCAATCAAAAACAATCTCTGTGGACAAACTTGTACTTCCACACTAATTATATTTGAACCCGTGCACTTGCGATGAAATTAAAATATTTCAAACACACATTATTAAAAATTAATTTCATAAGGTTCGAACAAGTTTTTGGCGCCATTGTCGTGGATTCAAATTTCCTACAATTGCTTTTTGCTATTTTGGGTTAGTTAGGATTGCATTGGAATTTGTTTGTATTGATTGTTATTAAATTTTATTTGAAAGTCTTATTTCTATTCTAGAGTAGTGAAGTATTTTTGGTTGAAATTCTAAATTTCATAATGGACTCATATAACTCATATTGGGGTGATTGTAGGTCTCACTGTACTCTTTTCTTCTTCTTTTTAGATTTTCGTGATTTCGATTGAACTGGACCTTCCCCCACACATGGGTGGAAAGTTGAAGGATGCTCTTGGGTTCATTCCTTTGGATATGATTCCGAAAGGTATTGGCATCCTTCCTCCCCACTTGGTGAATCCTCCAAGGATGGGTCAAGACCAGTTTCATCATGCTTTGTCTTTTGGGTTTTCTTGCGAGAATTCACTTTCTTTATGCATTTAACAATTGTATCGTCATATTATCCTAGCCATCGGCTGACATCCAAATGATATGTTCTAACGTGAGCATCAACATGCTGTAGGATTGGGTTAATGTCACTTAAATTTTGCTCTTAATGAATGGCGTAAATCACGAGGTAGATTTCAAAAGACACCCCGAGATACCATTTTAGGATCACAACATTTGGAAAGTGACCCCTTATATAAGGGCACGTCGTTTCCATGCAGAGAAAAGACTTTTTCAAGGTTTTTTTGGAGAGTCTCTTTCAAACCCCCAAAGGAGAACGACCCTTAGGAGCATCGACAAGAGCGAAACTCTTCTGATTATTGCTATCCTCCCTTTTAGGTAACTTTCGACAAGAAGAGCCCCTCCCTGGGGCTGCGCAATGCTGCACACACCATGGAGGACGACCTCCTTCCTTCTCTCACCATTCTCTTTCTTCTTCTTTTATACTTTTCGTAACTTTGATCATACTGGACCTTTCCCCATGCATGGTTGGAAGGTTGAAGGATGCTCTCGGGTTCATTCCTTCGAATACGCTTCTAAAAGGTACTAGCATCCTTCCTCCCTGCTTGGTGAATCCTTCAAGGATGGGTCAAGACCAGTTTCGTCATGGCTTATTTTCTGGGTTTCTTATGTGAGAACCCATGCTTCTTTATGTGTTTAATGATCGTATCGTCGAATTTTTCATTGTTTCCTTTATCGTGAACATTAGGCCACTGTCAAGGTGCGTCATCTCTGCTTACAGATGACCATCTCCCCGTGGGTTTCCCGCCTCTCCTGTCTTTCGAGACTGGGTGCATGAATCCTTGCACCCAGAAAGAGAGGCGACATATCGGGCAGAATCTGACCCCGTACCTGGATGTCCGGCAGGGTAACCGACAGTCTGACTAGACCTTCGACTCTTTAGCCAACGGTGTCTAACACATTCCCCAACAATACCTTGAGTCCCTTATCCATGGTGGTGTGCTCCATACAACCATCTTCCATTCTTTGTTCCTCAGCCCATCTGCTGACAGGGTCAGCGAAAGCTCATGGGCTTTCGGGTGATCACCAGATGAAAGAAAAGGTACAGATTTTTTGGCAAGTCCTCTAGGGAGACTCGTTGTGTTTTACAGTTAAGTGACTTAGACTCTCGTTCATACGACTCCCATAGTTAACCTTTCGTTTTGCTTTCTGTTTCATTTTTTAGCATGCTTGGTGCATTTGTTAAGCAACATCGCTTCTAAATGCATTGAATCAACTTACCTTTTTTGTCAGCTTTTCCCTTTTAGTTCTTTTAGCTCCTTTGGATCTTGCTAGCTCCCCTTGTTCAGACCTGTTCGCAAGCGAAAGCAGTGGCAACTAGTTTCGTAGTAGCATCCGAGACATCTCCCCCTATCACTGTGGTAGCCTCTGTGCCATTGTCTATGGCCTTTGGTCTACCACCTTCGGTCATCACCAAGGCCAACCTCACTTGGCCAGTCGTCATGCCTACAGGAGCCATACATCTCCCTCGGGCTCCAGACCAATCAGTCACTACTACATTCGATGCTCACCTCGCGTAGCATCCTCTGCCATCCACCTCTCCGATTGCTGGAACTCACCTTCCATTGGGTGACAGGGCAGTTCCTATGCAGACCACCGTCCTGTCCGGCCAACCACCCTAGAACACGGTGGGCACGGAAGGGGTTGGTGCCTACCAACTACTCCAACAAGGGCACTTTGAGCAGGCTCTTTGGGCTCACCAACTGGTGTGGTTCCACCAACAGGGGATTGGCTAGATGATCCTACCCACGCCAACTTTTTGAGTCCCAGAGATCGCACACGGAGGAATATGACGTTGTCACATCTCCCGTGGCAGGTCGATTCTTCCAGGTGCCGCCCCAACCAGCTGTCGCTGTTGCCCCTCCATTGGACTTGTAAAGGCAATTTCTTCAGAGGATAGCCAAGCTGAAGGAATCCTTTCGGAACTTGAGGCCCGACCCACTGAAACCCTCATGTTCATTCCAGAACCTCTACTTCTGTCCAGAGGCAATGTTGCCTCTCAACTTCAAGATGCCCAAGCTGGTGAAACACAATGGGCACGGTGATCCCTATGTGCATCTCAAGGTCTACTTCGAGGACATGGTGGTGCTATAGTATGAGGACAAGCTCCTCATCCGCTTATTCCAGAAATCTCTCTAAGGACCTGCCCTATCATGGTACATGTCCTTGGACCTGACGAAGATTTACACTTGGGATCAATTGGTGTACATGTTTTAGGAATAGTACACCTACAACTTGGATTTAACACCCAAGTTTGGAGGACCTCTGTAGTCTCCGCCAATGTGACAATGAGCCATTCAGCAGCTATGTTGGCAGATGGAGGGCCCTAGTGTCCCAAATCCAGGACAAGTTGTTCAAGGAGGACTCGATGGACATGATAGTGTAGAGCCCCCAGCCATCACTAGGGGTACTCCTGTACATTCAGCCCTACACCACCTTCTCACAGCTGATCAAGGCTAGCAGCCGTCTTGAAGGATTCCTAAAGTTTGCAAGGTTCTCAACCCTCCCTTTCGGGGCCAACTTGGGAGGAACTATCCATCCCAAGCATCTAGCTAAAGGAAACAATGTGGGTAACAACTGCAGCTTCCGAATGAACGACACCAGCTCCTGTTGCAGTGGTGGGAGCCGCACCTCCACCAAACCAACTGCAACAGGTATATGCTCCAGCCTAGGCGTACCAGTCGTCGGCCATCACCCTAGTTCAGTAACTGGTTTACGTGGCCAGGCCAGCCCCAAATCAATAGTTGTGGAGGCCCAAGGCTCCACCACCAGTTGCCACCCTCTCGCTACCTATGCCTCAACAGCAGTAGGCGTCTACCTCAGGAACTTCTTGTCGAAGGAACCAGGGGAAAAATGGGGGCCAGACTGGTGCTAACCAACAGAGCCCCACCCAGCAGCAGCCATGGTAATAGCACCAGCCACCCACACCGGCACAGTAGCCACGCACCACTGAGTACACTCCACTCTCAGAGCCATTGAGATAGGTGTTCCGCAAGGCGCAAACACTACTCACACTCCCCTCGGTCAGGCCACCCTTGGCCATACTTCCCCAGTGATACAACCTGCAACTGTATTGTGAGTGCCATCGATCCATTGGCCATGCGATTGACCACTATAGGACACTTAGGTAGACCATCCAACACCTCATTGACTCGAGAATGATCGAGCTTCAATAGCCACCCACATCCCCCAAGTCGAGCCAGCAGCCTTTCCCAAACCATGGGGAGGACTCTTGGGTGAACACAATCTATTGGGGTTGCAAGGTGTGGAGACGATCCGCTAGAGAGCAGGTGGTAGCTGGGTCCACGAGGTGGCAGTCATGTAGCAACAACTGTGTGTCGAAGTGTTCAGGCTACAAAGTGAAAAGTGGGCTTTTGCTAGAGAATAGGCGGACGTCGGGATCACAAGGTGGCAACCAAATATTGAGTATCTGGGTTTTGCAAAGGACCAGGAGCGAGAGCGCAGGACCTTAACCTTATGGCCTTAAGTCTATGACTTAAGTTTACAGTTGTAAGTATACAGAGATAAGTCCATGGACTGGCGTAGAACTACGAGAGGATGGGAGTCGAAGATTAGTGGAGTGATAGCTTGACCAGGTTGGTCAGGCGGCAACTAGCCCAGGAGGATCGATAGCCAACTAAAGGACTAGTGCGACTAGAGACGAGTCACAAGCAGCTGTAGATCCTATAGCCGAGTGTGTCCATATGGTTGTCGGGTGGCGATAAGTTTGAGGTTGGCGATAAGCTCGAGGTTGACGACAAGATCAAGGGTCCTATCATATTTCATCTTTTAGGGTTCTCTTGTGTGTCCCTATATAAAGGTTGTAACATGTTTTGTAGATGAGCTGCTATAAGAGAGAAGAGAGTGAACACAATAGAGAACTGTGACAGTGCAAGTGTGGGAGAAAAGTCTAGAGTTATCTTTTCATGAGAAAGCCTATTGGCGGTACGAAGATCAAGATAGCACTAGCACCCCATGGAGTAGGCAGTTTGCCAAACCATGTTATCCTTGCATCTTCTTCCTTCTTCCTTCTTCCGCCTACGACAAAATTACAAGAGAGAGCTTGAGTGTTTCCACTGACGAGCAATCCAAGGAGACGTGCGTTGTTGGGACGTGTACAGGTTGAGGAGTGTCGAGCGACTATGATGTGGTCGCGAAGGGATCATAGTCATCTCATTTCCCAATAATTGGTATC
Source organism: Amphibolis antarctica (assembly GCA_024699675.1). NCBI lineage: Eukaryota > Viridiplantae > Streptophyta > Magnoliopsida > Alismatales > Cymodoceaceae > Amphibolis > Amphibolis antarctica. The sequence continues at coordinate 9,078 of JAMKPZ010000475.1, read as the reverse complement.
AGAGCTTCTAGGTTGAGTGAGAGCATTGTTGGAGAACACGAAATAGGTACGTAGTTACAGGTGGAGGAGTCGACTATCGGGTAGAACCAGCTAGCAGCCAGCTAAGCAGAGCGATGTCCGAAAGAGAGTGTTGTTTGTAGTAGGTGGTTGTCTAGAGTAGACATCCGATAGGAGAAGCGGTAGCTGGCTATTGGGAAGTGGCAGCTGGATAGTTCCACCCAGAATCTCAAAGAAGTTTGTGATGGTAGAGGAGAGGAAGCTCAGTGTTGACAAGTTCGACGGGAGAGATTTCAGATTTTGGAAGATGTAGATGGAAGATAGTCTGTACTAGAAAGATCTCCATCAACCACTATCGGAAAGGAAACTGGAGAAGATGGAGTAGGAGCAGTTGGAGCTTTTAGGTCGAAAGGAACATGTTGTTTAACATTGCCAAGGAGACGACAATGGCTGGAGTCATGAGGGCCTTATCCAACACCTACAAGAAGTTGACGACATCCAATAAGGTATTTCTTATGTGTAGACTCTTCAACATGAAGATGTAGGAGGGAATGTTGGTGGTTGTTGACCCCATGCTTAAACGAACTTCAATTGGGGGGGGACAGCTGGCCTGTCGCAGGCAAGCTGGTACAAAAGACCGATAGCTGACTCCGCAAAACCCCATTGGCGTAGATGGTTCGGTGAACCAGCCGGCCTGCCGATGGCAAGCCGGCACAAATAGCAGGTAGCCGGCTCCCCAAAAACTCACCCTTGCGCAGATGGTTCAGGGAGTCAGCCGGCTTGCCACTGGCAAGCCGGTACAAATAGCCGGCAGCCGACTCCCCAAGAACCCCATCTTTGCGTAGATGGTTTGGGGAACCAGCCGACTCCCCAAAAACCCATCTAAGCCAACGTACTCCCTTTCGTGAGGTAGCCAGATAGAACTAACCGGCACCTGCTCGCCACATAGCGGCTGTCGGGTACTACCCAGAAAGGTAAGGTGAATCAATCAGAGAGATACGACGAGATTTAATCACTTAAATCTCGCAATTAATCAATCACGCAGACCGCGTGATTGAACTGGGTACAGCGCTGCCTTCCATCCTCGGGTCCCCCCAAAGAAGGAAGGTAACCCCTTATTAAAAAGGGCTACCCCCTCCCGAAAGCACAGGCTTCCACCTCTTAGAGAAACCATCGTTCGGACTCGGGAGACGCTCGGTATGCTTTCACCCCTTGGAGAAAACGCTGGCTGGAGGTTCTGAATGAAGGGAGACGCTCAAAGCCCCGTTGCCCGTTCACCGCACCGGAGCAAGGACTTCTGATCACCGCCGACGACTCCCTGCAGGTAAGCCCTTCCGTCCTCGTCGTTTTACGTACGTTTTCATGATGTCTTTCTCGAGCCTCGACCATGTAACACCTTCCCCATGCAAGGGAAAGGTCGGAGGACGAACCTGGGTATCATTCCTTTAGAAACACGTCTAAAGGTACCGGTGGCCGTCCTCCCGGCCGGGTGAATCCACTCGGCACGATTGATTTTGGTTCGGTTGCGACCCTCCCGTCAGGTCCTTTTATGTGGAAACTTTGAGTTCCCTGCAGGTTTTACGCATTTTTACCCAATCTCCGCATATCTTTCCGGGAGGCATAAGTCTACCCTCCCAATGCCCTGGAATGATTTCCGGGATGACACTTCCGACATGCATCCTTGCCGGCGGCGGCCGTTCGGGAGTATGAACAAGTACAACCCAGTGGTTCCCGTTTCCCAGGAAATGTAAGTCTACATTCTCGACGCCCCGAAAAGATTTCCGGGATGACGCCTTCGGCATACATCCATGCCGGTAGTGGCCGTTCGAGTGTATGAAGAAGTACAAACCAACGGTTCCCGATCCCCAGGAAATGTAAGTCTACATCCCCGATGCCCCAGAAAGATTTCCAGGATGACGCCTCCGGCATGCATCCTTGCCGACGGTGGCCGTCCAGGTGTACAAACAAGTACAACCCGGCGGTTCCCGTTTCCCGGGAAATGTAATTCTACATTACCGATGCCCCAGAAAGATTTCCGGGATGACGTCTTCGACATACACCCTTGCTGGCAGCGGCCATTCGGGTGTACGAAGAAGTACAACCCGGTGGTTCCCGTTTCTCGGGAAATGTAAGTCTACATTCCCGATGCCCCAGAAAGATTTCCGGGATGATGCCTCTAGCATGTATCCTTGCCAACGGTGGCCGATCGGGTGTATGAAGAAATATAACTCGGTAGTTCCCGTCACCCGGGAAGTCTAAGTCCTCTCCTAACCCCATGCTTTAACAAACTTCAAAGGGGGGGGAGCCGGCCAGCTGCTGGCAAGCCGACACAAATAGCCGGTAACTGGCTCCCCGAAAACCCATCCTTGCACAAATGGTTCAGGGAACCAGTCGGCACAAATAGCCGGTAGCCGGCTCCCCGAAAACCCATCCTTACACAGATGGTTCGGGGAATCAGCTAGCCTACCGCTGGCAAAGCCGGTACAAATAGCCGACAGCCGGCTCCCCGAAAACCCATTGGCGCAAATGGTTCGGGGAACCATCCGGCTCCCCGAAAACCCATTGGCGCAAATGGTTCGGGGAACCATCCGGCTCCCCGAAAACCCATCCTTGCGCAGATGGTTCGGGTAGTCAGCCGGCTCCCCGAGAACCCATCTTTGCGCAGATGATTCAGGGAACTAATCGACCGGTCGCCAGCAAGCTGGTACAAATAGCTGGCAACCGGCTCCCAGAAAACCCATCTTTGCGTAGATGATTCGGGGAACCAGCCGACCTGCCATCGGAGAAACCGATATAAAAAATCGGCAGCCGGTCCCCGTTTTCCGGGAAATGTAAGTCTACATTCCCGATGCCCGGAAAGATTTCTGGGATGACGTCTCCGGCATGTATCCTTGCCGGCGGCGGCTGTTCGGGTATACAAACGTACGACCCGACGATTCTTGATTTCTGGAGAAGTGAAAATGTCCAACTGGGATAAGGCCACCAGCATGCATCCATACCGGCCCTGGCCAAGTCGTAACGTAAGTTCTCATCTCCAGTCAAAGGGGGGGATATGACGTGGCAGCCGGTATATTCAGCCGGCTATCCGGTGGTCCAGCTGGCTGCCTCACCCAACCTTCAGTTCTTCTACTAAGAAGTTCGTAAGGGTGACCTTTGTGTCTTTCTCTCCCCCATTCACCACCAGATCCGGTGCGAAACCCCGCATTGTTCAATCTTCGTTTGTTTTACCGGAAGGGATAAAGTTATCCCTCCTGATGCCCTAGAAAGTTTTCAGGATGAGGCCATGAATGGCCAGACTGACTATCGTGATTTTCCGTTTTAGAGCCAAAGAGAGGTCGGGATTGCCCGAGCTGTCTGGGGGTGCCTAACACCTTCCCCAACAGTACCTTAAGCCCCATATCCAGTTCTCTCATGTTACACGATTTTACGTGATTCCCGTGGTTTTACCGTCTCTATGGTGGAAGGACACTTTCCCTTCCGGTTTTCCTTGTTTTCTACCCAAAAATAAGGTGGCGACTCTGTTCAACGAGCCTTCCGCCCCACGTGGTGATGCGCTCACACAAACACCTTTCAATTCTCTGTACCTCAGCCCATCCGCCGGTGGGGCCGGCGGAAACCCATGGGCTTCCAGGTGATAGCCGAATGAAAGAGAGGGTATAGCGGTCAACCACATGAATGAGCTCAACACGATACTAACTTAGTTGGATTTAGTAGAGATCATGTGCAATGAAGAAGTACGAGCATTGATCCTGTTGTCGTCACTTCTGTCGAGCTGATCAATCATGGTGACTTTCGTGAGCAACTGTTTGGGACATGGAAAGCTAGACATGGGGCAGGTAACGAATTTGGTGTTCAATGAGGACATCCACCGGAAGAGTAGCGAAGAGGCATCAACATCAGCGCTCAGCGTGGATAGCAGAGGGCGCAACCAGTCCAAGGGTCGAAGATTCGTCTACTGGCAAAAAGAACATGGCAGGAGCAAAAGTCGTGTAGAAATCAAGTGCTGGAACTACGAGAAGTTTGGACACTTTCGGTTGAAGTGTTTGGAACCCAGGAGGGTGGACGTAGATGCTACCATGGGAGCTAGGGTGAACACACTAGCAGACGACTCAGGTGACGCCTTGATTTGTTGTGTTGACAGTTCGATCGACAAATGGGTGATGGACTCAGGTGCGTCATTCCATACAACATATCGAAAGAAGCTGTTGTAGAACTACCGGGAGATGCCAATACAGAAGGTTTATCTCGCCAACAATACGAGTTTGGACGTTCACGGACGAGGTGACATCCAAATCCAAATGAAGTAGGGACAGTGGATACTCCAGGAGGTGAGGTACGTCCTTGACTTGGCCAAGAATCTCATTTCCGTTAGCCGGCTTGACAACCAGGGTCACCATGTCGGCTTTAAAAGTGGCAAGTGGAATGTGACCAAGGGTATCTAGGTGGTGGCAACTAGCTAGAGAACCGGTACCCTGTACCTCATGGTAGGAGAGGCGAAAAGTGAGGCAGATGATTGGTTGGCAGTGGCGGAAACCGCCACAGAGTTGTCTGAGCAATGGCACTGCTGGCTAGGACACATGGGCGAGAAAGGATTGAAGGTGCTAGCAGCTGGCGGAAGAATTCCAAAATTGAAGGAAGTCCACCTGGAGAGCTGTGAGAGCTACATCTTGGGGAAGTAGAAGAGAGTTAGCTTCTCAAGGGTGGCACACAATCTGAAGCTGGGTAAGTTAGACCTAGTTCACATAGACGTGTGGGGGCTAGCACCCATCCGTTCACTAGGCGACTCTCAATACTATGTCATGTTCATCGATGACTGTACCCGGAAGATCTGGGTGCACTTTCTCATGCACAAGTTAGAAGTTTTCCAAGCTTTCAAGAAGTGGATGGCAGAAGTGGAAAACTAGATAGGGAGAAAGGTGAAATGCATCAAATCAAATAACGGAGGATGGACCAAACGTTGAACGAGAGAGCCCAGTGCATGAGGCTACATGCCAGGTTTCCCAAGTCGTTCTAGGCAAAAGTCGTCAGCATGGCAACTTACTTGATAAATCGGGGGTCATCAGTCCTGGTTGACTTCCAGATGCCAGAAGAGATGTGGAGTGAGAAGCAGGTTAGTCTTTCTCACCTACGAATTTTCAAATGTTTATCCTACCAGCATGTCAGAGAAGATAAGAGGGATAAATTGGACTTGAAATCGTGGAAGTGCCACTTCATTGGGTATAGACAGGATTATCTTGGCTACAGGCTTTGGGACGATGAAGCCAAGAAGGTAGTCCATGCGAAAGATGTCATTTTTGAAGAAAAGCACTTGTATAAGCATGGGAATGTAGAGATAGCCGAGCGGCAACCGAGTAGAGGAACTCGACTATCAGCTGCAGAAGATTGGCAATTGATAAACCAGAGCCAGCCGCAAGTCGAAGAAGGCAGGGGCCCCTCATGGGTCCCGAACGAGCTGGAAAGGGAGTCGGTAGAAGACGACTGGGTTTCCACAGATTAGACTGAGCAGATCTAGGAGTCTAATGTCTGTCGAAGACTTGGGAGCAGAATCAGGTGAGAGACTGCCAGGTTGTGTAACCCGGCAACTGATAGAAGAGGAGTGGCATTCGGATGAGGTGTGGGGCAAGATTATGCCAGGACCCAGAAGATCAACAAAGGTCTCTCAACCTCCATAAAGATATGTGCCATCTTTCAATTATCTGTTGCTTATAGATGATGGTGAGCTAGGCGTTACCTCGAGATGGTTAAAGTGAAAGATGCAGGCTAGTGGGAGTTAGCTCCAAGGGAAGAGGTGCAATCCCTAGAAACATGGCAGAAGACTTCAGATGGTAAGAAGTCGAGACTCTATAAGAGTCTCATTGGTCTCCAAGGAGTGTGAAGTGTGGAGACGAGTGCTAGTAACAGAACCCACAACAGGTGCTACAGGAAGTCGAGCATTTACCCGAAAGACAATCTCCAAGTGGGAGATTGTTGGGGCTGTAGGGTGTGGAGATGGTCTTCTGCCAAAGAGCAGGTGGTAGTCGGGTCCACAAGGTGGCAGCCACGTAGCAGCAACTAGGTGCCAAAGTGTTCAGGCTATAGAGTGAAGAGTAGGCTTCCGCTAGAGAATAGGCAGACGCTGGGATCATAGGGCGGTAGCCAAGTATCGGGTATCTAGGTTGTGCGAAGGACCAAGAGCGAGTGTGCAGGACCATAACCTTACAACCTTAACTCTACAGCTTACGTTTACAGTCGGAAGTATATGGAGATAAGTCTATGGACTGGTGTAAAGCTACGAGAGGACGGGATCTTAAGAACAGTGGAGTGGTAGCTTGACTTGGCTGGTCAGGCAACAACCTAAGAGAACAACCAGCCAAGTCAATCTAGAGGCAGTTGGCTAAAGAATAGGTGTGGCTAGAGACGGGTCACAGGAGACTACAGATCCGACAGTCGAGTGTGTCCATACAACTGTTGGGTGGCCATAAGTTTGAGCCTAGCGATAAGCTCGAGGCTCACGACAAGATCGAGGGTCCTCTCGTATTATGTCTTTTAGGGTTCTCTTGTGTGTCCCTATATAAAGGTTGTAACGTGTTTTGTAGATGTGCTATTGTAAAAGAGAAGAGAGTGAACAAAATAGAGAACTGTGATGGCGCAAGTGTGGGAGAAAGGTGCAGAGTGATCTATTTGTGAGAAAGCCTGTTGGCGACACAAAGATCAAGATAGCACCAGCATCCTATGGAGTAGGTAGTTTGCTAAACCATGTATATCCTTGTGTCTTCTTCCTTCTTCCTTCTCCTTCCTTCTTCCACCTATGATAAAACTATGAGAGAGAGCTTGAGTGTTTTCGCCAACAAGCAATCCAAGGAGACATGCATTGCTGGGATCCGTACGGGTTGAGGAGCGTCAGGCGACTATGACATGGTCGCGAAGGGATCGTAGTCATCTCGTTTCCCAACACGATCCTCTCGAATTCTAGGAATAGGAGGCGGCATCCGCTTGAGTCTATCTGAATGATGTAGCTGGTGTCCGTGTCTTCAAAAGGACAGGGACAAAGCCGGTGTCCCTCCACACAACACCTGGAGACTGGATTGGTCTGATTGAACCCAGTCGACCTCATCTGTTCGCTTAGCAACCCGCCGACTCCTCAGGAGCTCCAATCGTTCTACCAACAGCTCCACTCCTCTATCCTCACCATCCACAACAATAGGAGGAGGAGAAGGTCTTCACGACTTGCGGTGCAGCAAGGGCCACCATCGACCTCCAAAAGGCCCTTCGTTTAGGTGGTTCTTGTAGCCACCTCGACAAGCCATGCAATAGGGTAGCAACCCTCGTCGTTAGTACAGTCAGTTGCCGGGACAGCCATCTTTGCCCAACCCAAGGTGATTCTTGTTCAGACTCTAAAGTATGCATTTTATAGATATTAATTCATACGTTTTACTAAGTTTTAGTTGCATTTTGCATTGAGTAATGATGATTGCAAGGTTAAATATGCTTTTGAGTATTATGCACATTTATTCACTTTAATGATGCATGAATTAAGTTTTAAGTCGTAAATTATATCTGTTAGTGATTGTTCACTGGAAAGGAAGTGATTGAATGATAATCGACAGTTTAGTTTGCAAGTAAATTGATTAATTCACAGAAAAAAATCACAATTTATGTCTAAGTTATAGAGTCTGAGGGTAACATCCTTAAACCACAAACTTACTCTGTAGGTAAACTGGTTAAACCATGGACCTTTGTATTGTTTTTTTTGTGTGACAAATTTTATTGATATAATGGCAATTACAATTATTTCTCCTATAATATGATGTGCTTCACGAAAGATATTCTTTAATGAGCATTTGCAGGGAAATTCAATAAGCATTTGCAAGGAAATTCGTATAAGAGTAGAACTAAGAAATTGAATTTAACTAATGTTCGATCATGGAGAATGTAGAAGGACAAAGCAAAGAAGTGGGCTTGCATGGAACAATCTTACATGTCCAGATGTGTACCACATCCTTGCTAACTGCTAGCTAGTGAACTACCACTCCCTCAATCTATAAAACAGTCTCGTAACTATGAAACCAAGCCCCCCCTCTCCTTCTTCATCTGAGCACCATTCACAGGCACATCATCCATCTTCCACCCATTCAGTTCTTCCGAGAGGAGATTGATGACGTCTTCTTCTCCTACCAATTCCTTAGTGTATTTGCTGTTCTTTTCTCTACCTAAGCATATCCTTGAAGGAAAGACTCTTAGCACCAGCTGCTTCCTCCTCTATTCCTTGGTGTAATTACAGAGTGATGCCCAAAATCTCATTTCAAGGTCGAAAGGAAGGCTCACCAGTTTGACAACCTGGTGGACCAGAAGTAAAGACAAAGAGTGTACTTAGCTTGAGCAAATTTTGAAGGGTGAAAATTGCAGTGGAGCATTAGGTGTTCTTTCCTTTTCCTTTTTTTCCTTTTATTTACTTTTACATTCACCTATCTTATCACATCTATTTCGATATTGAGAGAATGATATTATGTTTGATGTAATGTTGAATGTTTACTTTTATTTTTACAAGTTTTCATAGGGAATACAACTACACTTAGTAGGTGCAGCAAGCCTTCAAACCCCTAGGTTACCCTAGTGGCGGAGTTGTCTCCAAAGGGTTGTTAGTGGATACACCCACAAAGTCCAGAAAGAAATAAAAAGTAAGAGAAAAGGAATAGAACCAACCAAAGGATCATTTGAATCACCTATTGCTATGAAAATTTCAAGGGAATGAGGTGGCTTAGCCTTACAACACTCCCTCTCCTTACCCTTAAATTGAATAGACTCTCCTTAAAATGTGAATGAGTCACCTATTCATAAAAACCATCTATCTTGTGCAAGCAAGAGGAATTCACACATTCACCACTCTCAATCAGGAATTTAATCATTAAAAACAGGCACACATCTTACCAACAAAAGGGGTAATCTAAGATATTCCCTTCCTTCCTAAGATTTGGAAAATGCTTTGGTTGGTAGATAAAGGATAAGATAATTAATATACCATCACTCAAAAATGCTAAATTGTTGTACACATTCCACGTATGAAAGTTCATAACTGATATAAAATTGCAACAATGACTCATA